>JAVTVY010052728.1:0-275256 GCA_036873755.1 Hanleya hanleyi
TAGTATGTTCCCATTTATTCACAAAATACGATTATAACGACTTCATGAGACAAGACATGAATGTAATGGAAGCTGAGATTTCAAAACAGCAAAAAGAACGACATAAAGAAGAAAAAAAATCAAGATGCAGCGTGTGTACAGATGAAGAGAGCCAGTACGCAGTATATTGAAAAAAATGGGCGAGGGAGGGGAGGGGGAGGGGGGAAGGTTGGTGGAAGAGCCAAAACAATTTTTTTTTTATTTTAAAAAAAAGGAAAAAAAGATTCATGGAGCCAAAAAAAATCTTTTTCATTTTCTATGTTTTTTTTACAATTAAAAAAGGGTTTGAAAAAAGGGGTAACGGGGGGAGGGGGGGAGGATTGGTGGAAGAGCAAAAAAAATTTTTTTTTTTGGGGGAGTGGGGTCGAGTGAGGTATCAAATTGAAGCTTAGGTGAAGGGGCATCTAATGGGCTGGGTGTGGGGTTGACATATCGGCCTTCTGCGCATGCGCGGCGGTCGAAGGGTATGAAAATAGACGTTTTGGCATCTAGGGGAGCCCCTAATGGACCGATGGGGTCGAGTGAGGTATCAAAGTGAAGCTTAGGTGAAGGGGCATCTCATGGGCTGGGTGTGGGGTTGACCTATCGGCCTTCTGCGTGCGGGCACTTCGCGTCTGCGCCTGCATTGGGTATGTATAAGGGTCTTCATACGCGCGCACGCTGCGGCAGGGCCGGGCCGGGGAAAACCGGGTGTTCGGAGGTAGTTTTAGTGAAACCGGAAGTGACGTCACACACTTGCGCAGACCCACCACAGTGAATGACCCGGATGTAAACAAGTCCCCGGATGAATGAACAGGTCAGTACATGCATTCGTCACACACTTGCGCAGACCCACCACAGTGAATGACCCGGATGTAAACAAGTCCCCGGATGAATGAACAGGTCAATACATGCATTCCTATCATTCAAATGACCTTGAACTATCACGTGACCTGTCCGTGAGGGAAAAAACCCCAGAACCAAGTGAGTACATGCATTCCATACCCAGGTCACGCCCGATTCACGCAGACCGGAAGTGACGTCATACACCTGCGCACAACCGTGATGGAAAAAACCCAGAACCAAGTCAGTACATGCATTCCATACAGGCAGACGAGGTCAAAATAGTCGCTTCTGATTGGCTGTCAAAGGTGACGATATGCAAATTTTTGAGGTCAAAGGTCAATGGTAGTGAATATACACACTCTATACTGGATATGACCTTGAACTGATCACGTGACCTCCCCGTGATGACAAATACCCAGAACCAAGTCAGTACATGCATCCCATAGTCCAAGGTCACGCCCGATTCACGCAGACCGGAAGTGACGTCATACACCTGCGCACAACCGTGATGGAAAAAACCCAGAACCAAGTCAGTACATGCATTCCATACAGGCAGACGAGGTCAAAATACTCGCTTCTGATTGGCTGTCAAAGGTCAGCTAAGTCAAAGTGCTCCGCAAGGTAGTGCAATGAATACACCCCTTCCCTAAAAATCCACTCCTTTTATACGTTTTTCTACAATCCACCATCTTGCACCCATCCACCACCCACCCATCCCATGCCGCCATCTTGCACCCATCCACCACCCACCCACCCCATGCCGCCATCTTGCACCCATCCACCACCCACCCACCCCATGCCGCCATCTTGCACCAATCCACCACCCACCCACCCACACGCATGCGCACAAAACCAATTCTGACGTCACAACAGGTTCTGCGCATGCGCAGTGAGGCGCCATTACCTCCATTTCCCCTTTGTATACTACTGCGGCAACTGTCAATCAACGGACTAAATGTTATGGTGAACCATGATAGCTTCACATATGTTCGGTACCAAGACGTTATTATTTCACCACGTTGCAGTCGATTTTACATGCACATATTGGAGAATAAATACACAATTTAGGCGAATATATTGCCGTTGTAACAGGTAGCGACTGATCGTTCGATTTCAACGTTTGACTGGCCCGTAATCTCCACACGGTATCGTGTCATCGGTAAACAATATTTATTTTACTTTGAATTGGTTGATAATGATAGCCTAAAATCTTATTTCACATATACTGAATGCATTTTTTTTTTACAAAAATGAGAAAGGTTGAAATAACTTGTCGACGTCACCCATGTTGATCTCCTGGGATTCGAACTCGGTAAAAGAAAATTTCGAGGCGCTTGTGATCCAACGTGCGTATCCACTACACCACGACATACAAACAACTGTAACAGGCTATTTTGTCACTTTAATCTACTTACGAAAACGTTATGAATCATAACTTTTCATTTTTTAGTATGAAGGACCCCTTGGACCAAAAAGATATTCTAGCAGTGGGAATATAATATTAGCACACAACACCAGGTTAAATGGCGTTCTGGTCCAAGGGGTCCTTCGCGTCTAAATGCGTGTCTGAAGGACTCGATTTAGACTTTTTTTTTCACGAAATAGCACAAGCTGTGGATTTCAGTTTCATGTGATAACTATAATCATAAAGCAATCGCACTAAAACTTTCACATATTGTGTACTTATATTTTCTCTTGCCGTTACATTAAAACCTAAGTATTTTAGGACATTTTATTTTTTCGATTTCAACCGCACCACGTCTAGTCCAAAATCCCGCCTTATCGTACCATCACCTTTGTTGAGAACTGACGAAAGTCTCTGATACCTATCACGATAACTTTGATCTGCTATTCTTAAAACATGCGAGCTTGACGTCATGACGTCCAAAATATCTCACAAATCTCCCATCTAATTTTTGTTTTCGCGATTTATTGGATTTTCTTGATACTTTGGAATAAATTTAGTATTTTTTTTATCTACTGTGTGAAGTTTCAATGTTGTCGGATAAATTGTCCCAGAAATATCGTCGAAAACGTCCGAGACGGAACTTGCTCAGCCACGCGTCAATGCAGCCATCGGCTGCTATCGGGTCAGGATAGTATTGTCTAAGGATTAACTTGAATTATAGTGCAAACCCTAGCCCAGGAATGGCTGTAGTCTCGAATGGCTCTGTAATCGACTCACAGCCAAGGTTCCTCCTATAGACAATACATCCCACACATTGAACTTTGAATGACGTTGTCCAATATCCTAACTGCACACGAAATAAAACGGCAGCGAATAGTAATAAACTATACCTCATTTTCCTCTACATTGGTCCTTGTCGCCGCCTGCCAACTCTTCTTAATAATTCCTCGTTCTTGAGATATCATCTTTTAATCACGCCTTCACGGAGTTTTCTGACATATTTTGGTCTCATATTTTGAATGTCTCCGTTAGCCACGCCCACGTACACCGTCATCGACCTGACCTGAATAATTACGCATGCGCCACGGCTTGTTTTCAAAGAGACCGCCATCTCCGGCAAAGTCCGTGCAAGGGAAATTTACATCACTGACAGTCGAATGGCAGTCAGCTGAATATTCAAATCCCCGAGAATCTTGAACAATTGATGATAACTTAAGAATGAGGGAATACCGAGAGTTCTAACTTGGAGGGAAGTGACAAAAGACTACAAGGAGAATAACGAGGTACATTTTATTATCACCAGCTACTGTGTTCTTGTATGTGCAGCCGTTAAATCTTCCGAAACACAGGCGTTTCGGAGGCCAAAATTTCGTGGACGAAATGTGATGGGAAGGAACAACAGCTGTGTAGGGAAGAACAGCCACGCCCACCTACACAGCAAAGGTTCTATAGCTAGTGCAAACCCGAGACTGAATGATCACTTCGGCTTGTATATCATTGCAGTGATCGTCCTTGTTATGAGACATTTTGAGAGAAATCAAAGTTCAATTGTTACAATGTTATACCGCTCAGATGCTGAGAGTGCCAATTTACCATCAAGTTTCAAAAAAATTCTTACGCCCACCCAAACCTGACAACTTGTCTATGCCCTTGCAATTAGATGAATAGCTTATCAAAACTACGTCCCAGACAACGGTAAATTTAACAGTATAATTTCCCAGTTTAGCACTTAACTAAAACAACCACAAAATACTACGTAGATCGTATATCAGGAAATGTTCTACACTGTAACGGAATCTAGGACGCTCTATTTATAACAACGCCCAGACAACACATGCAATCTTACAGCATGAACTTCGGGTTGAGCCGACCTAATTACCACCGACAGTTTATAAGTCCTAAACATTGACTTTGGGGCACTGTCTGATGCTATTATAAACGTTACAAAAAAAACTGACAATCATATAGGGGAAAACATTGGGGAAATGTACTCACTCAGATCTATGGTTTAAATTGATCTATAAACACTGGAATGTGTTCCGACGAACAATGAGCTGCAGAATGGCTGACACCGGAGACAAAGTGGGAGAACAACCTGTAACCATCTCGGTCATCTGTACACGGTAAGACTGACCCTGGGATCGTGTGTATCCATTTACAGCCTACTTTCGGCAAGTGCGAGAGGGAATTTCCAGAAATCAATACCACGTGACTTCGTCAGCCAATCAGCTAAAGTCTACCGACGTAACCCCAACGTAACTCGCCATTTTCGAATCACGTGATGCCCTACTTGTTGAAAATTACAGATCTACCACACCTCTTGGGTGATACGAAAGTTATTCATACCTATATATTTTGTAAGCCTAGCCTTTATCTGTTTCCGAAGTGGTTTGAAAACCTGTAATTTATCAGATTCCTCGAGTCTGTTCTCTGCCGGATGAAGGCCGAACAGAATCCCGTAATATACCGGATATCGCTCCGCAATAATGGAGACTCACGATTCGCAAGCCATCTTATGGATGGCGAAGTGTACGCAAATGAGTGGGAGAATAGAAAAACGCGCGAACCTCAACAAACTTGTCAAACAAAGTTTGTACTCAACGATAATATGGCGGATGAAGTTAAATCAGTTATAAAGTATATCTATAATATAGTGTTATAAAAATATATTATGGATTAGATTTTGACATGGGTTTACGATCCCACCAACTGCCGGAGATTACCGACAGATCAGCTGTTTGGTAACACGATCTGGTAATTTTGTAGTACACTCTTTACATATACATTCTGTTTGTGTATAAGATCAGGTCTATTGTCGGATACCGAGTTTTCAATTGATGACAGGCCACTATTATTAGGGAATCACTAAGAATTGCTGAGCGAGTCGGCTTGTGTTCGAGGATCAACCACAGGGACTGTAATTCAGTAGAGTATATTGATATGCTGTCCAATAAGTTGAAGCCTTTTTTGAATACCAAGCTGTGGGATAAGGAATACCGACCCAGTATTGCTAGTTGCTTCTTTAGATCTGTCACTGTGTTTTTGATGTGATTTCTTCAGTGACGTTCGACAAATTCAAGAGTATAGTGTTCTCTGGGTTATCCGTGCTCAGGATGTAGTCGTGTGGGGTTTTGTCCACGTGGCGCGTGATTAATTAATTACCAGGGTGGTTAAATAACTTGTTCAGTTTCAGATCTAGGAGATATCGGTATTTGGTGTTCTTGAAATAATCTCTCTATCGTGTAGCAGCGTCCCTTTCCCTAAAAATGTTGAAGCAAGGGTGGTTATCGCGCTAGGTCATAATTTTCTCTTCATGTTTCCTGGACAAAACTCACCTGATCTTAAAAATAGGCTTTTCGTTGCAGACAACATAGTGCAGCGCCTTTGTACGGTGGCTCATAAGTGACATTGACTTTTTTTTAATTATGAATTTTTTTTTTTTGCATTATCACCTAGGTGGAAATTATTCTCACCCGGGTGATATTATTATCACCTGGGTGGAAATTATTCTCACCTGGGTGGAAATTATTTTCACCTGGGTGGAAATTATTTTCACCTGGGTGATATTATTATCACCTGGGTGGAAATTATTCTCACCTGGGTGGATATTATTATCACCTAGGTGGAAATTATTTTCACCTGGGTGAAATTATTTTCACCTGGGTGATATTATTATCACCTGGGTGGAAATTATTCTCACCTGGGTGGAAATTATTTTCACCTGGGTGATATTATTATCACCTGGGTGGAAATTATTTTCACCTGGGTGATATTATTATCACCTGGGTGGAAATTATTCTCACCTGGGTGGATATTATTATCACCTGGGTGGAAATTATTTTCACCTGGGTGGAATTTATTCTCACCTGGGTGGAAATTATTCTCACCTGGGTGAAAATTATTCTCACCTGGGTGGAAATTATTCTCACCTGGGTAGAAGGAGTTCGCATGAAACAACGGAGTGAACGGCGCTGGTATAGGGTGCATTCCACACTTCAATGATGTGCGGTTAAAAATAGACATGGGTTCGGGTCTTCGGCCTTAAATATATGTGAAATCTTTAAGAAAACCCCTGTAAAATTATATATTTTCCAAATGAGCACACTCATGCCATTATTCCAGGAGGCAAGTGAGCTATTGAAAGTGAAAATGAAAGACGTGCAATCCTTCTTAAACCTTCTTCAACTTTTCTGAAAAACTCCTTAAAATATATGAAAATGTGTCGAATTCTACCCGCAACCCAGAGAAAACGTACGAAATGATTTTCTTTGTATGTATGTTAAAGTGTTTCCCGTCCAAAGGACAATTTAAAATGGCGAAAAAAACAGGGGGTCGACCTACTCGTTTTTTGTCAAATTTTATCGCCATAAAGGATCATCATTTTCGTTTCCCGAAAACGTGAGGATTTTGGCCTGCCTGATATTCAATTCCGGAAACGATTAACTCCGTAGTGTCGCGTAGTTGAGACCAGCAAGCAACAACCTGTAACCATCTCGGGTCATCTATACGCGGTAAGACTCAACCACCTCGCTGGGGGTCTAATAACACCCCAGCCACCAGTCAGATTTTTGGACCGGATTCGGGGCCTTCGCGCACATCGCCGGAAGTGACATCATATATAGTAAAATAGATGTATACCGAACATTTCGATTACTTTTCATGTCTGCATAATACCTCTGTTGACCTAGCGTTAAAAAGAATTATCTGGATATAATTTTCCCTGTTTATCTGGACAGAGCATATGAAAAGTAGTTCGCTCATGTGCGACACTAAAGGAGTTGTTCGGCTGGATTCAAACTGAACCATGCGTTGGTTGGTTTCCCCTATACGTCATAGCAACGTAGTAAAGGTCAACTTTCGCTATTGGTGGCAGGGATGGTAATGGAGCCTGCGAAATGGAGCATGCGTTGTGGGGAGGTTGGGTAAGACTGACCCTGGGATCGTGTGTATCCATGTTCAGCCTACTTTCGGCAATTGCAGGAGGGAATTTCCATAAAGCAATACCACGTGACTTCGTCAGCCAATCAGCTAAAGTCTACCGACGTAACCCCAACGTAACTCGCCATTTTCGACATTCTCGTCTCGCGAGACTCCCTACTGCGAGAAAGAGTCTCACGGGTAAATGGGAGCCATCCCCCCAAAATTTGGGGGGTGAGTAGGCGGCGTATGATTTTCACCTCTGTATCCGGCTTGTCATTGACCTGCTGACTCCGCCGAGCTAGAAGCGAATTGCTGAGCATAACGTGGGCTATATAATTTGGAAATGACTCTTTCCGTTTCGGAGCATATCAATCGCGAACAAATTATTGTCGGTATGTATACTTGGCCGTGAAAGCGAGTTATCTAATACAGAAAGTAGTTCGCGGGTAGACACGGCTCTCTTTAAGAATGAATAGTCCCGGTCGAGCGAGTGATGTCATGCTGCCTCGCTTTGAGATTGGAGATTAAAAAATGTCACCAGTTTACATGAGAGTCGCTTTGGTCTCCCGCATTTGAGAATGCATTTTCGAGTCATGTGATGAACTACTTGTTCAACATTTCAGATCCACCACACCTCTTGTATGATACGAAAGTTATTCATACCTATATATTTTGTAAGCTCAGGCAATATCTGTTCCAGAAGTGGTATGAATACCTGTAATTTATCAGATTTCTCGAGTCTGTTCTCCGCCGGATGAAGGCCGAACAGAATCCGGTAAAACACCGGATATCGCTCCGCGATAATGGAGACACACGATTCGCAAGCCATCTTATGGATGGCGAAGTGTACGCAAATGCAGCAAGCAAATGTTATATCTTCGTTTGAAGAAATGGTTTCGTCCAGCAGGGTGATACTATAGATTTCAGTTAGTAGAAAGGGAAGAAGAATTACCATGCTGTCAAAAACAGGCGACCTTCCTTATTCTGAAATTAGGGCCATTTGTGCGAAACCGTGACCTAGTGTGGAGTGCACCCATAGTGACAGTACGTCATGTACATGTACATACGGGCAATCTGTGGCCAAATTGACTATAATATTAAGACAATAAAATGAAAATATATAATGATTTTCACCCAGGTGAGAATAATTTCCACCCAGGTGATAATAATATCACCCAGGTGAAAATAATTTCCACCCAGGTGATAATAATATCACCCAGGTGAAAATAATTTCCACCCAGGTGATAATAATATCCACCCAGGTGAAATAATTTCCACCCAGGTGATAATAATATCACCCAAAATAATTTCACCCAGGTGAGAATAATTTCCACCCAGGTGATAATAATATCACCCAGGTGAAAATAATTTCCACCCAGGTGATAATAATATCACCCAGGTGAAAATAATTTCCACCCAGGTGATAATAATATCCACCCAGGTGAGAATAATTTCCACCCAGGTGATAATATTATCACCCAGGTGAAAATAATTTCCACCCAGGTGAAAATAATTTCCACCCAGGTGATAATAATATCCACCCAGGTGAGAATAATTTCCACCCAGGTGAGAATAATTTCCACCCAGGTGATAATATTATCACCCAGGTGAAAATAATTTCCACCCAGGTGAGAATAATTTCCACCTAGGTGATAATGCAAAAAAAAAAATACATAATTAAAAAAATATTAATGTCACTTATGAGCCACCGTACCTTTGTGGCTATTTTAAAGGCCGACTATTGGATGTTGTCTACTCTCCATCACCTTGTCTTGCATGTTGATTTTGATCCGTGATATTTCTTTGATCGGATGAGTGACTCCTCAAACTAAATTTTCTGGCCTCCGATAGTGTTTGCAAGACATTGGGATGCTCTTTGTTAGAGAATATAGATCCAATTTTTTTCACAGCAGAACATTTGAATCTAGTGTTTTTGCATTATACTCTCACATTTTTGTGTTACAGAGTTAAAAAAATGTTTGGCTTCACCCACACCCTCCTGTTCACAGACAAATGGCGTATACTGACAGACATGGCCACTTGAATTCAACCATGAATTCAGATCCCGTGAGACTCGCTTCTTCGAGAAGAGTGCGATCTTACTTTCATGAAGTTCATCTATGATGAAAATCAGTCCCTATAACATATTAAATGTGTAGCAATTATATCCATGTTTGCGCCCATCTCCGATGAATATATACCTTTAGAATGTCTCATAACAGTTGATACTAAATTTTACAAAGGAATGCAGTTTGATTAGATGAATTTTATAAACATCATATAGGATAGTCTGAGGCAAACCAAAAAATGGATAATGTGTGCTCCGTTCATATCCATTGTTAAATAATACGAATACATACGTTCATTCCGATCTATGACTTTACTTCAGCCTGTTGTGTAGTACCTTGTACTTTGACCGACTTTAATATGGCTTGCGGCCCTACGAAAAAACCCCCAGTGAAAGAGGGGTAAGTAGGGCTAGGTACGAGACGAGTTCAGGGTTATGTACACACCATCAAATGGATCATTTCTTGTACCAGGATTATCCCGGAGAGTAACAGTCGGCTTCAGTGATTGATCCAAATTCATCAAGGAAGTGGAATGGCTAGTTTCATATTTTTACATTTCTTTCTACAATATGTGATCTTCAGAATTACGGAAGTGTCCTGGTCACATATAGTAGATAAAAAAAAATCAATTGTTATCAAATCTTTCCGACACACCTCCAATGGCACTCGACACGGCCTCGGATAATGTAGGACATTAGTACCTTGTTGATGCGCACTGCTAGGACTCCATATTGGCTTCCATCTTGAAAGCACAGCATCACGCGGAAACTCCTAACAGCGCTTATCAGCTGTATGACTTCCATTACCATGGATATCAGCTTTAGACGAAAACCAGGAGAAATACTTCAAATTACAAGGGATCATTCGGAGGTAGATTCTAGGGAATATCCATTTCATTTGGATATATATTTCATCTCCCGATATGGGAGAAATACAATGAAGACTATGCGAGCGGAAACACATCCTATAGCATGTAGTGTGCTTCACGTGCGGCGGATCACGGTTTAGAACCGAGAGGTGTAAAATCCCTACACCATTAATGCGCCAGGTACTATAACTTCGGCGGAATAAGCCGAGCAGTCGCGAATGCCTCAATGGGTGCCACAGCGAGTCTTATGCGATGGGCCTCATTCACAAGAGACGTTGTAGCCGCGAAAAATGGTACACAACATACCCTCAATTTTTCATGTTTTTGAAGACAATAGCCAATCTATCTGGTGATATATGTTATTAGTGGTCGCGATATATTGGGAATGTCTTTTTGTTTGGATGTGCCATGTCAATTTAACACATAAACAGTAAGCCCATCATTTAGTGGTGTGCAACTTTCAGCGAGAAGCCCGGAGAGAGGGGGTATAACTCTACCAGGGGGTTTGGTTGTACCCTGCAGATATTGCCTATCAGCCCGTCTTCTCCAACTATATAATTTTCGCTTTACACGTCTGCTACTTCTCACCCGTCTAGTTTATGTTATTCACTATATGCGCCCATTCCTCCTCTCTCGACTAGAGTCTGATACCAATCCCAAAAAGCGACAAAATAGCGAGTGGTATAGAACTAGTCCGAGGTGAAGGTACTAACATAAAGGATCTATGGCAAGCCAAAGTGCTTTTTATTTGAGAATTTCCGATATCGGAATTAAAATTTCCGATATCGGAAATTCATGACCTTCAATCTCCGATATCGGAAATTGAATTCTCGATATCGGAAATTACAATTCCCGATATCGGAAATTGCAATTCCCGATATCGGAAATTAGAATTTTCGATATCGGAAATTTTATTTCCGATATCGGGAATTGCAATTTCCGATATCGGAAATTCGGGGACAATTCCCGATATCGGAAATTCAATTCCCGTTATCGGAAATTCAATTTCCGATATCGGAAATGCAATTTCCGATATCGGAAATTGTCATTGAATTTTCGATATCGGAAATTGCAACTCTAGGGTGCACTCCACATTTGCCACGGTTTCGTACAAAGTGGTGTCTCCCTAATTTTATAATAGGGAGGTCGCCCGATTTTGACAACAAGGTAATTCTTCTTACCTTTCCACTAACTGATATCTATAGTATCACCCTGCTGGACGTAACCATTTCTCCAAACGAAGATATAATATTTGCTTGTTGATCGCACCCACTTGAATATCTGGCGGACCAAAATCCGCACTTTTTCGGGAAGCGAAAATGATGATTCCTTTATGGCCATAAAATTTTACAAAAAACGAGTAGGTCGACCCCCTGCTTTTTTCGCCATTTTAAATTGTCCTTTGGACGGGAAACACTTTAACATACATAAAAAGAAAATCATTTCATACGTTTTCGCTGGGATGCGGGTAGAAGTTTTTCAGAAAAGTTGAAGAAGGGTTACGGAGGATTGCACGTCTTTCCTTTTCAATTTCAATAGCTCACAAGTCTCCTGAAATAAGGGCACGAGTGTGCCCATTTAGAAAATATATACTTTTACAACGTTTTTGTTAAAGATTTTACATCTATTTATGACCGAAGATCCGAACCCATGCCTGTTTTTAGCCGCACATCATTTAGGTGTGGAACGCACCCCTAGGTTTTGTAAAGCTTCCAGCTTTCATTTCCGATATGGGAAATTCGGTGACAATTTCCGATATGGGAAATTCTATTTCGATATCGGAAATTGAATTCCCGATATGGGAAATTCTATTTCCGATATCGAAAATTGTCACTGAATTTCCGATATCGGAAATTCTAATTCCCGATATCGGAAATTCTATTTCCGATATCGGGAATTGCCATTTCCGATATCGGAAATTAGAATTTCCGATATCGGGAATTGAATTCCCGATATCGGAAATTCGGAATAAAAAGCACTTTGGCTTGCCATAAGGATCATATAGCCCCGTATATGGTTGGTCGTGGTGGACAAATATCTCTATTATGTATGCGTATATATTCGAATATATATGCGTATTAAATCCAATATATGTCCATATATATTCACAGCCAATCACAGAGCAGTTTTATATATGCGTATTAAATGTTTTTGTATGCAGATCAAATCATTTTATAAACATATTAATTCAGATTTCATCCCTATATGTAAAGAAGTTTTCTACATACTAATTTCGATTTAATCTCCATACCAATTCACATTTATGTCCGACAATAATCATTTATGTCGTACATAAATCAACCAATAGAATCACAGGAATTATGTGCGACATAAATAGCTTCTCCTCTCGCCATAACTTCACTTCCGTGTCCAGAAAGACAAGCCATCATAGTCAGTGGGCGATTTGTTTACAACTCGCTGACGGTTATGCCATTGATATGGCCGGTTCTTAGATGAGCTGAGATTTATGAAACAGAGTTCGAGAGTATTATTACTACAATGGTTTTATTTATTCATTGATATATTTATTCAATAAATAACCAACGTATCTGGATGCAATTACATGTTATCAAAAAGCTATATACAGTTTGAGAGTTGGGCATTTAAGAACAAAATATATGTCGTAGAAAGGTATGCCTCGCCTAGCAACACCTACTGCGATATAGAGCTAAAATACCCCCCCCATTAAAATCCTCCTTCCATTCCAGCCCGAATTCTATATGTACGTCTCGCTCATTCAAAGTCCCATCCCAGTCTGGCAATCTCAGAGCATGCAACGGAGATTCCCGAAGTTCAAGCTTCGGGCCAAAACCGGTTTGAGTGGGTTCGGAGGAATTAGCCCGGATGATGCAATCTCCTGGCATATCAGGGATCAACAGCTCCGAACGTAAAGCTACCTCTGCAACATATATAATATTCGTATTGAGCTTAGCTTAACAAGTGCAAGCTTAAAAGTTAGGAACTTTGTTTAAATCGTAAACAGACATCATATATATAATCGGAAAACTGTTAGTGAGGGCGTAAACGAATGTACATGTATAAGTACTAGTGTTCCAGGGTATACCATTAGTTGTTTGTATTCTAAATTGCTGACACACCGTAATTAAAACGCTGCTTTGGACGTGAAAAGATCAAGGTCCACACTTCGATGTATGTGAATCGACCTGTGTATGAAGATCGGTAAAAACATCGTTATATTCTATGAATGAGTATTTTCTAGTAATTCAACAATTTTGTATGTAAAATTGCTATATATTTTTTCCTCGGGGGAACATAGAAAAAAATACGACCCAGACGATAAGCACAGTTAAAACGTGCATTGACAATGCGATGTAAAAGGGCTGGCTATAACAGTCTACAATCTCAATATGGCTACAATCTTTGCACAGGGTAAATTATCGTGACTCTTCCCAGCTATAAAAACGGCAAGCGGCTATCAAGCTATCGAATGTCTCGAATGTCAACAAAGAAAGGTCACCCAAGTCAAAAGTCGGATGCAACTTGTGGGAAGGAAAGCGATTTATGTCGCACATAATTCCTGTGATTCTATTGGTTGATTTATCTACGACATAAATGATTATTGTCCGACATAAATGTGAATTAATATGGAGATGAACTCGAAATTAGTGCGCAGCTAATTTCTTTATATACAGGGATGAAATCTGAATTAATATGGATATAAAATGATTTGGTCTGCATACAAAAACATTTAATACGCATATATAAAACTGCTCTGTGATTGGCTGTGAATATATATGGACATATATTGGATTTAATAAGCATATATATTCGAATATATACGCATACATAATAGCGATTTTTGTCCACCACGGCCTACCATACCCGTAGGCCTATTGTACTGCCATGCCAACGTCAATCACCACACAGTACACATGCACTTTCGACACAGAGTAGTCCCAATGGTCAGTTCTAATTCTTCTGTGATGTTTGCATACTGCCGTTGTGATGGCTAAATGCCCTGGGATCAGTGTCCCTTCTTATATAATTTTCTTTAGGGATAAGTGTCCGTTCTTAGTTGCAAATGTAGAGGAATATGTCCCAGCGGGTTTTGAAGATAAGAGTCGGACACTTTTAGCTATTGGGCAATCTAAGCCTCAACACTGAATGTTACCTTATTTTCTTAACTTCCCAAGCAGCAACATGGAAACTTGCTTCGATTAAATTTTTTGACAACATTGGATTCCCCTGGCCCGTATATCGTTCTCCTAGTAAAAAGTAATCTGAATAATTCTGTGTGAATATTTCAGCTTGCATGGTGCTCAGCAAGAAGAGGACAGATCAAGTACTGGTTGACCCAGTGTCAGGATATTGTGACTGGGTCGTCGTGATATGACTGCAAAATGTTATGCTAAAATCCTATTCACTCACTTACTCTGATTATTTCTGTCGGCCCGCCTATTCATTCTGTGAATCGGATCATTGATGACTGCAGTCGGAGATGCTTTTATATAAATAATAAGTCAATAATAATAATGTGACTGAAATGTCAAATATATAGAATAATTTATTACCGGTATTCTTATGAGACTAGTTTAAACCATGCTTGCGTTTATGAAACACCAGCAGTTAGCGAAAATTCGAACAATTGTGAACATATTTAGCCAGCCTGAAATTTTAAATTCGAATGGAACTAGCTGTTACAGGTATATCAAATATCACATAAAATGTGAAACAGAAATATACGCCTATCTATGGAACCGTAATACTTTCACCATGCTCAATCGCAAGCGTCAGATCCGACATTCAATATTCAGCCGTCTACCTTAAAAGAATTTCCGAGTCAATAATCGAAAGATCATAAATAGAATGTCACACATTCTCTCACTTTCACGAATAATATCCACGGCGTATAATCACCGCATAGTTGCCTCATGGAACCAATAGCTGAGCCATCGTGTAAATCCACAGATCGTCCCAATGTAGATCGATGCAGCAAATAAAGTTCGTCTGTAAAGAAGCATTTACGAACATACACGGCACCCAATCGTTCTCCCCCCACAGACTTCTCTGTCCAATCGATTCATAGTTTTTCTAAATGTACATGTTAACCGTGATTACAACTAATTCACGTGCATAGGCTTGTGAAACCACGGGTGAGTCATATATTGGTAAATATACCGATACTCAGAAAATGTTGACTCTTTCTTTAGAGTACAAACCATATATTGTCCAGACTATACCCATATAGGTACCCTGCTTGACTGAATATACAAAACGTTCCAATTTATTACCTGAAGACTGGGTAGCGTAAGCCTTATAAAAATATATCAGTAATAAAATGTGTACAGAAACAAATTAATAGAAACATAGTACATCCAAATAACAAAAGTTTTTTTACCCTATGACATTAGCCTTGTCTTTGGTTACTTTCCAAAGTTTGGGCGAATGGATATAATCATAAAAATATACAATTAAGTGTCATTTATTGTGAGATGTTGTCACACAACTTCAAAAAAGTTTGAATATCTTAAAATTGATACATCATATACAAGATGGAAGTTGAAACTCTGGTGGGATTGTTTAAGTTTGTCAGTGTTTCGTACGCAAGATTTCACTTTCGACGAAGAATATCTGCAAATTCTATTTAGTAACATTTAACAGCTACCAATGATGCCCTGTCTCTCTCCATTTTCAAAATATGCAGTATTGATGAACAGTTGTCCCTCATTAAATATGGCACTATGAGGTTGGCGAAGATGTGATCCGTATTTTTAAAGAAATATATTTCAAACAGTAGACAATAAGAGCTCAATATTTTGCTGTAAACACATTTTGAATATATTTTTCGTCGAAAGTGCTACTTTCCGTGCCGGTACCAGACATTTACGTTTAAATCTTAATTTATAAAAGTTTATTCGTCCATTTATTAAAATACTGACCAGTTATTATTGCATGAAGACAACCTAAATTATATGTTTGGGAGAGGCGATCCATTTATGATCGTCTCAGAAAACCGATTCCATTACCTGTACTTATAGTTAATTGACAGAACTATTGGCATTATAATGGACATTATCCGAAAAGAGGAACAAACCACTTTCCTGTGAATGCTCACAAACGTATCAAGTGTAAATGTCAAGTCCGCCTTCTGACGTTATGATGGGCGACTGTGAATTCTGAGCATCAGTCCAGTCACATATAACCATTGGCATCTTCCAGATAAGTTATCAGGTCCGCTCGATGAATTTCGTTGAGTTTTTGTGCGAGTTTCTCCACGGTGGCCCCGGGATCTATGCCCCAGTACTTGAGGAGACAGTCACATGGGTTGCTTTGGCGGGCAAGTTGTTCCACCTGGCGATGAGACAGCTGTAATATCCCTGTGAAAAGAAAAGTACGGTATAACAGTGAGGATAGCATATTAATACATATTAATATCAGATCAAATACCTCTATTAACCGCCAAGTGTCAGACCTGGGGAAAAGTTGTCATAGATCTTTCTATGCCTATATACGAGGAAGCACATACTCGTCATCGCTCCTGACGATTTCATACTATAAAGTTATATTGATGTAGGCATATAAACACTGTATTTTAATGAAGTAATTTATATCTAAAGAATACTTGCTTAAATGTCTGCTTGCTTTGCCAGTTTAACACATTGCCCCAGTGAGAGTTGTTTGGACATTAAGTTGGATACATTAAATACGTCTTATTGTCCCATCTATTACAATATCAGATTGTCATGCCATTGCTATTGTTCCAACGTAAGAAACTAGCTCTCAACATACGCTACATCGACTCATATTGTCCTACTTATGTGAGAAAGAATATTAGGTATCCGTGTCAGACTAATGAAAATGAGAAAAAATTTCATCCCACATGAGCTCCCGTACATATGAAATCTACTTTCTCGGGTGCATTCTGCAGCAGGAATCTGTAATTCCTAAACTGCCCCATTTTGTGCAAACTCGATAGTAGCTTGGGACAATGTGACGACTGCTGGTGCAGCTATGCTGCTTGTGGCTTAATTTCCGATGCCCGACATAGGGTCGTCTTTCACAACTTTATATTAGGCTTGATGGTCAATGACACTAGATCTGATCTACGGATACAACCAGGTGGCAACAGATGTGGATGATATCCAGAAAACAAATCACACAAGTGAGCTACTATGGATTCGCAAGAATGCCATTTGGCATGTCAAATACGCCAGCAACCTATCTATGTTCATCCAATACGGAGTAGAGCGGACTACGACTCTGAGCTCATTCAGCAACCAGACATGGCCTGTTCGCATATGAAGAATGACCGAAATGATAGCAGTAACTTCCCGTATAACGCTACTGGAGCTAGCGTTGATGGCAAAGCAGACGACTCATATGGGTCATTTGAATACGTGGAGATCATCATCGATATACATGACACTGCGTTTTGTGATTGGTCAAAGATCACCGAGGAGAGTCCTGACTGTAATGTTCACGTTTGTCGGAATTCGTACAGGAATATTAGTGGTGAACCGAACTCCGCGAATGAGAAGCACCATTGCGACTGTCTATTCAGTCAGGTGATCACATGTCTCTAATCAGTCCAATATAGTTTTGGCGGTTTATTTTATTCAAGAGACAGAGAAGCTGTATCTTCAATTCGAGGAACGCACTCAATCTAAACTGTAATAGTTAGATTGAATTTCGTTGTAACTGATGTGACAATAGATCGTTTTGATACCTTGTCGTAACAGTGCGGATTGTAGACATGTTCAGTAAACGATGCTCTATCCAGAAGAAAAATCAGTGATGACCCGGACTCCGCGAGTAAGAAGCACCATTGCGACTGTTCATTCAGTCAAGTGATCAAAATTACGCCCAGAATTACTTGAAAACGCCAAACTTCTGAGAAATGTTCTGGTGACACAGTGATCATTAAATGACCAAACTAGCTCAATGATTGCAACCAACAACCGGAGGTCAAAACCATCTATTCTTTAATTTTTCTAATTGTAATTTGGTGACACGCGTACATTATTATCAGTAGAAACTGAACTGGCTTTAGCGGTCTGTATCGGAAGCTCCGAATTAGCAGCAGTTGAATAAATTTTCTTGAGGGTGCATCGATAAAATTCGAATCTATATGGAAATGTTCTCCAAAGGGTGCCATTGACTAGCTAACCTACTCAGCACGTCATTCGTTATAGTCTGAGCGGATTACTTCTGCCTAAGAAAGTAACGAGTATTAATGAGTGGTGTTAACAGACAAATTGGGATTATTTCCAATGAAATATTGTGAAATATTTTTGGTGCACAGGATCATGGTACATTACATAAGGTAGCTATGAGGGGTCCTCAGAAATTTTATCTTCATGTTTCTTGCCTCAGGGCACACGGAACTAATTTATTTATTTGTCACGCTTTACATATTTGCGAGTCATGTCCTAATATCTTCCCTGTCCGGTGCTGTTTCTGAGTATTGTTCGTCTCTCCTTGTTCGCCACTTATATAAATATATATACATGTGGAATCCACTATAGGTATTACTAAGAATGACATACACGTGAGAGAAAATTAGCTTACCAGCAAGACCTCTCCAGTCTTTGGCCAGAATGTTGTCGATGTTCAGTGAGTCACATATATACCTATACATGGTTTCCGGAAGATCCAAGACATGCAGACTGCTCAGGTCATGACTGTCCACCCGATAAAATAACACCCTCTCTACCGATTCCTCTCCACACATCCGAGCCTGGGTAAATTGTAATGCAGAATGATTCGGTTATATATTAGCACATGTAGCAGGGTTTTAACTAACCTCACACGGTTCCGTGTTGCTAGGCTTATAAATACAAGTGTAAGCTCCGATATTCAGTATAGCTATCCGTCGTCCATTATAAATTCTCGCATCCATAATCGAAATTAGACCATTGTCATACATATAATTACAAGCACCTAGTCGGTCATTCATTATTCAGCCGTCGTCCATTAAGGAATCTCCGCGTCCATAATCCAATAAGACATCATCTGCAATACACTCCAATTAAGCGTAAATTAAAGAAGAAATATCTTCAAAACATGGTGAACTATTTAACCGCACAAAAATCATTGTTGTCAGAGCGATGCGTATAAGCTTATATGCGTGTTCGTCGAGTGACTCTGGCACGAATTGTTCTGGAAAGAGATTGACTTGAACGACGCTTTGGAAATTTTGCCGTGGGAAAGAGACATTTCTGGACCTTTGAAACGAAGAAATTTTATCCCCATGATAAATGACCACATGTTGAATCATCTCACTTTTATGGCTGATCAGCTTGAATAAAACACTGGGGCGATCACAAAAAGTTCGTATGTTCTGAGTGTACATTACTGACAGCGCAAATGGACTATGAAGTCGCACCTCGATGTTGTGGTGGTCTGGCATTATCTAGTGGGAATAGCCCGTCAGTACAGTTGGCCCAGCTCTGGACAGGTGAATGAGAGTCGACGGTGATTCAAACCTTTGTCAGGAACTCGATCTGTTCAACACCAGTAACAAAAGACAGTGACTCCCCCACAACTGGTTGCACAG
Source organism: Hanleya hanleyi (assembly GCA_036873755.1). Classification (NCBI taxonomy): domain Eukaryota; kingdom Metazoa; phylum Mollusca; class Polyplacophora; order Lepidopleurida; family Hanleyidae; genus Hanleya; species Hanleya hanleyi. Next base: position 19,647 of record JAVTVY010052728.1, read on the forward strand.
GACTGTGAAAATATAATCATTTCAGACGAGCTACCTCTAGTATAGTACTCACCTTTCCGGACTCCACGAGAATTTTCCGTCCACGGCACCAAAATTCCTTTCGGACAGGAACAGATTCCCGATCGTCGGAGCTCGATCCCGTCAGTGGCAGAATTGGCACATCCTGTCCATGAGTAACGGGAAAACAGTTGAAATAGTTAAAATCCTCTGGAGCATAATCATGGATAAGGTAATCTACGACAAATGAGGGTCATACCCTGAAGATTAAGGGAGCATGGTCATATCATTCAGATTATAGCAAAACGCTCTTATCATACAGATTAAGGCGACATGGTCATATCATTCAGATTATAGCAAAACGCTCCTATCATACAGATTAAGGCGACATGGTCATATCATTTAGATTAAGCGACATTGCTATATCATTCTCATTAAGTGAACATGGTCATATCATTCAGATTAAGTGAGCATATCATTTAGTTTTTAGTGACATGGCGCTATCATTCAGACCAGGAGGCCATATCATTGAGATTAAGCCCAAGATGGTCACTGTCTCTTCTAGATCGATTACTCACCTCCCCTTCATAGTAGTCGTGTGGATCAGGGCAGGGACACTTCACGCCTAGACGGTAGTCACACCTTTGGAAGCTTCCGCGGACTATTTTCGCAAGCCTTGTATTCAGTTGTCTCAAAAGAGGCAGACATCCAGTACCGTCCCACGATCGGATGGTAATTCTTATCAACTCTTGTCCACGCCTACCTTGAACTTCCGGGTGCAGCATCTCCAGTTTATAACTGTGAGTACGACCAAAGTTGAAGAGTGCGCTGGTCTGACTAACATTCAGAAGATATACACCATCTGCGGTCACATTAACGTTATGTTGGACTGTACACTGACACACCAGTCTCAGGAAAATAGAAGTCGGATTAATTGAGCCAAAGTCGACATAAATGACGTCATCAGTGTCTGTGGTCTCCCAAACGTTCTGAGGATATCGTGGTGTGGTTGGAAGACAAGCTGGTATGAGGTAGTACTCTCCAATCGCCATATGTCTTTGAATATCCACAGGGAGATAAATCTGACAGAGAAGGTCATAACTTCCCAATAGTCTGGCTATGCGTTTGTAACCTACGGTGTCGTGTAAAGTTGGTGCTTTTTCCTTCACGACGTGGTTTAAAAGCTTCCCGGAGCACAATCCGGTCTCCTCCAGCTTAGCCCAGTCCACGAATACTTCTCTACTTCTTTGGTGTCGAGATGGTATCGTCACAATGGCTCCAATCAGATTGACCAGAACTCTCGGATCAAATATGACAAGATGTTTCAATCTGTTGTCTTTGATGTTGTACATGATCTCTCCCACAGAATCAAAATGGAGGAGAAGATCTTCTAACTGCACAAGATTACGAACCCCACACTCAGATCTTTTAGCAATATCTAGCAACGATCTGACGTCTTCCATAAGTTTTCCCTGACTTCGGAACGTTTCGATGATTTTGAAGAAAGCCAGATATCGAATAGGCCAGGTCTTTTTTCTGAAGCTAGCGTTCTTGGCGACGTCCAAGATGGTTTCTCTTAAGTTGACATGATCAACATCCTTTTCATTCCTACACGAATTTTCCACAGCGAAGTACGGCACATCCCTCTCCTTCCAAACAAGCATGGGGTGGAACTTTTCGGGGATGTCTTCCCTCAGTTGTTTTCCAATGATATGTCTGTCTTCTGGCTTTAATACGGCGCTGTCCCTGTGTGTACCGACTAGGATAATGGAGACGTTTGGAAAATGAGCATGGACATAGATAGCCTGGAACCAGTATAACACTTGTGCTAACGTTCCGTCATATGCCGATTTCGCCTCCTCCAAGTTGAAGACGATAACATATATTGAATGTCCAGACATATAAATATGATGAGCGCAGTGGTATAGTGGGTGACCGGCAAAATCCTTCAGAATTAACTTGATAGAAGGTGTGCGTATACGATTGACAAGCACATCACTGGGGTTTCCCACTTTCTGGCCACATGGTGTTGGGGTATTAGAATCCCCCATAACGGCATTTAGTAAGTGGACTGACGACATGAACATCAGTCCACATCCCAAATGCGAGTATGAAATGTCATCCAGAGAGAGGACCCAACCAAACATTTTCGCGGCAAGAATCCCGGGAAAGATGCCGACCACATCTACTAACAGTCTTCTCTGCCACCTCGGGGGGAAGTAATGCTTGATTCTATTGTTCATGACCAGGTAAAAATTTTGTCCCAGTCGCAGACAGAAAACGTGACTCTGACCACAGCCCAAACCGCAAAATACGGTGTACGAATACTCTTCAGGTAAAATGGCCGCCAATATGGCTGCCAGTGGTAGCAAAAATAAATACTTTACCCGTCTCAGCTTGAAAGTTGCAATACTGAATAACGTAAATAGAGCGAAAATATGAACATGTGGATTAAGAAGAGGATGGGGGCCAACATTTAAATTGGAATGTGGAGGCGAGGAAAGGCAAAGTACAAAAGCCATCCCTTTGCCGAAGGACGAACCAAAAGGAATGCCAAGGAAACTGTCCAGAAGAGCATAGATGACATAAGCCTCAGCATATGGAACAGTTGCGAACGTGGAGTCTTTTACTTCTCTAAAATGACTTAGTAACTGTGGTTGCCATCGGTGAATACCATCACATTGCACCAGCAGTGCGTAGACACCAACGGCTATTCCAAAACCATCCTTAACTCCGAAAGCCAAACCTGCTATGGCGAAGAAAATGGTGAGCATACAACCAAACCAAGGAACTCCCTGCATTGGTTCCAGGAACAGTAATGTGTAATGTATTAACATCATCAAATAACAGATTCCGGATATTTTCGCGAAGCACATGACGTGAGCCAGGTAGAATGATGAGTTAGTCTTCTTTTTCATGTTTTTCAGCCTGTGACGCACGCATTTTCCTAGAACCAAGTCATATTCGTTCATGTTGGCTTCCTTCAAACTGAGCGGGGTCCAGGATTCTGTCAATCCTTCAGTATCCACGAGCTCGTGATCCACTCCCACAGTGCTAACCTCGTGCGGATTAAAGGGTTCGTGTGCCAGGAAGCGCCGTAAACTAGTCTTCCCTTGTCGTTCTTTGCCAACAATGTTGACGACAACCCTGTAGGAGACATCTTCGTCTTTTTCCAGGGCCTGTGCACGCGCTTTCTCACCTTCCGGCCCTGCGATGTACCCCAACCCGGGGGTAATTCCCGCCTTGTATATGGCACGTTGCTCATCGCTCATTGCCTTTTTGAAGACACAATTTTAGGTCGGGGGTCTTCTTCATGGGGAGAGCCCTGGAATTTTACCAAATAAACGCAACAATAAAATGGTGGTGGCAAACGATGCCAGGGTACTGACAAGAAAGTCTATCTGATTAAGAGGTCGGGGAAAATGACACAAAGCTAAGAGAGAACAAGATCCAAACTTGGCTACAATCTATGTCTGCTCAACACATGGTCTCTCCCTAATGTATCCTCTTAAACTCAAAATTGCGATTTTCAACGATTTCTTGATTTTGGGTCACAGTGACCTTGACCTTTGATCTTGACCTCAATTTTGATACGTAACACATCGTTTTTCCCTGATAAATATACTGACCAAAAATAGCGATTTTTAAAGATTTTCTGATTTGGGGATCACAGTGACCTTGACCTCAAGCTCGGTACGTGACACATAGTCTGAGTTTTGTCGATTTCCCTATATTGAGGTCCCAGTGATGGTACGCAACATTTTTCCCCCCACCAATTAATCCACTTCCAAATTTGAGCAGTTTTCAATGATTTCTTGCTTTTAGGCCACACTGAGCTTTGACTACTGACCTCGACTTCAACTTAGGAACGCGACTTATTGTCTACACCTAGTATATATCTGCTTATAAAAACTGCAAACGTAGATAGAAAATTGTCATAGATATAGACCGGACAAGTACTGACGGTTCAATTATTATCTGACATCTGATCTTGACCTCCAATTTGAAACACAACACATCGTTTCCCCCCCTCACACAAAATTGAAACTGTCTATAGAAAGCTTAGTCAAGAATCATGCAACAATGGGATTGGGGAGAGTAACCATGATGATATGAGACAGCAAAAAGTCGGAAAGGGTATTTTTACGCCAATTGGGGTGCCAGGAACATGTATCATAAAATTTGTACATGTATCCGTACTCACTGAGAAGTGCGTGGGAGGGTTTCATAGAAGGGTTCTAGAGAGAAGCGGGCAGGGAGTCTTTTAGAAAGACATTTACCGGGACATATTTTGTCTCTCATACTTTTTCACAAAACTGTACATGTATGTACATATACGTAAATATCCGTAGTAGGAACCTTGTCGGTTCTGAGCACATTGTCGATCCCATCTTCTGCCAGTCAAGGTTTGCGTCAAAATTGTTATCTCAGAATAATGGACTGGAAAAAAATGTCTACTAAAGGATAATTGATATTGAATATGTCACCTTCGTAATTCATTCATTAATGCAGATTGCAGAAATTTATCAAACATTATAAATGTGTCAGTAACCCAGCCATCATCGTCCACCAATTACATTCTGGTTATACAGGTATAACACTAAATTAATATTGAATAGGAAATTGGATATTCTGTGTTCATGAAATTCAATTAAACTCGCATATTGGCTTACATTCTCAAATGCGCATGCTCACGTTCGTTTTCTTCCCACGTCCCAAGGACGGGTTTGACACTAGTACGGTAGTATGCAATGTTGAAATTCTCAGCAATAATTCTCTTATAACAATTTTCAGTACAGTTATGATTATTTTGAATAAAAGTGATAATTCTGCGGTACTGCTAAAATGAGTAAATTCAATCTACAACCCATTGATATCAGTTTAAACAATTGCATTGTTAACTAGGGACATGTAGTGTTCTGGTAATGTAGGTAAATGGGTATACATACTTATATATATTACAACCTCAGACAGTTTGTTGTAACAGGCGATTAAAGCTGGGGCATCCGTGAGGTTGCCGGGTGTAAAAATGAATAGTACCCCACCTGTAGGGTTCCTGGGTATGAAAAGTAATATCACCCAAACGTCGTGGTATGACTGAAATATTGTTGAAAACGACGTTAAGTCATATTACTTACATACTATCCTGGCTGCAGGAACAGAGCGTGAGCGATATGATTGGCCGATACGACATTTGGGGACTTTATATGCTTTTCATTTACAACAGCTGAACCGTCTTACTCGCGACGATACTCCATGTGTACAATGAAGTAAATTATGGCACGGTGTTTCAAATTCGATACAAATAACTGATACTTCAAAATGACAGGCCTTAGATTAGACAGTCGCTGAAGTTTACGAACGAAGCCATGTAAATTTGGCTAAGCCGCTGACGTCTAATTAAAACTTTCTATCAACATCAATAATGATTTAGTATACTCACACTGACCGCTCTCAAATCACTTGAAATACTCAAATATCAAAACTTATGTTGGATACCGTAACGGATGATTTGAAATCCTAGAACGATCTTATCCAAAACCGAGTCGTCATTACTGTACACCGGTAGTACTTTGTTTGTGGTCCGAATACGCAGAATATACATGTACCATGTTAACATGGTTAAGTTATATCCGTGATCTCTCCAACAATCTTAACACTGGTAATGTAAGTAAACACTGTCCGGTGTATGACAATCGTGACTAACTATTGTTTGCTGAAGAGATTTCACCCACATACATATACGCATGTATATATCAGTTCAAAGATTCTGGGTTTTAGATTACAAAAAGCTGAATATTGACTACAGCTCAAATCGTCATCAATTTCATTTCACGGATATGTACTGGAAGATAGAGAGAACACCATCTGTACAATCATTAATGAAGGTCACGGTTTAAGATTACAACACAAAAAAGGGAAGTGGGAAGAGGTGCCGACATACTGACAGATATGGTTGGCCATCCCTGCCAGAATTCGTCATTTAGAGGTTGCCTCTAAATAACATGGCAGTGTGACTATGCGTCACAGGACCTACGAAGTAAGGTAGGCATTAGGACTCCGACAGGCACTGAGCTCTTGGCAATCCCCCCCCCCCCCACCCGCCCCAAGTTAAAATCCTTCGTAGATTAAGATGGGCACATGCAGCCCAAGTCAGAATCACCAGAGATTTTCATCAAAAATCACCAGAAATTTTCGATTAAAACAGTATTGAATATTTTGTTGAAGATCAAAAGTGATGGGATTGAATGAATAGTTTACCAGTTACTGTGCTGATGTGAATCTGTGACACACCAACACACTCCGTGGCAGTGATTCTGTGACACACCAACACACTCCGTGGCAGTGATTCTGTATCCCTTAATCAAGGAATCAGAATTTGAAATGACAAGAAAATTTTTGACATAATTACACATGTAATGTTTTTGTTTAAATTACACCCCCAGTTGAAATCCTGCCTATATTAAGATGGGCACCGCCCAAGTCAGAATCGCTAGTGATTTTCATCAAAAATCACCAGAAATTTTCATCAAAAGTAGGTCAGCTCAGAACTTGTTGGTAACAGTCTCCTAATGCGCCTTCATTCCAAAAATAAATAACGATCGCCGATTTAATTTTACAATTTTTTAATTAAAGGAAACAGATTGAATAATATAGGTTCAGTAGATTTCAAGCTTTACGTGTGAAAATACATTTACATCTCTTTAATGGTTTTCAGTGCCCTTGTCCAGGATCAAAACAACTTTTTGAATCACATTATTTTCCCAACAATACAACAAATTTTTATATATAGTACTATGGTAGAAAGGTAGCATTTATGTAGTTTACGGTAATTCAACTCAAGACCAACACCTTCTATGCACAAGATAATAATGATTCTATGTCATTCTCCTGAGCATAACCGGTACAAAGACGAATAAATAGCGTCTCTACATCACGTTGTTATCTAGATATATGAGACAACACATTTTGGGTATCGGCAATCTGATGAATGTACTATTCCGGTTTTCTTGTTTCACATTATATTCTATGGCGGTTGATCGGTGATTTTCTTCATTGATAAATGTTAAACCACCTCAGCTTCGTTGTGTGAATCGGAATTGCATTGCTGTGACACACCAACACACTCCGTGGTAGTGATTCTGTATCCCCTAATCGAGGAATCAAAATAGATCAAGATTTGAAATGACAAGAGAAATTTAGACATATTTTGTTTACACATGTAATTTTTTGTTCAAATTATATCCAAGTGTGATATATAGTCAATATTCAAGAGGTACAAAAAACCCCAAAGTATGTCCTCATATTTTCACATCCATGCCAAGAAATACTGCATTGAAAAGGGTCCATTTAGCCTACCCTGTTTTATCGCTCTAATCAGCAAATGGCGGGGTCATATTTCTGCTGTCAAAATTGTATTTCCCTCCAAAGTCTTAACCCTTGAATCCAAGTCACACACTCTCTGATGCAAAGTAATGATTGTCCTAACCATCCGATTAGCACATTATGAACATGTCTTTGGTCATAGTGTACATATCATAACTCACATCAATGTTTTCTGCTATATTATTTCAATGATATGGTTTAACAATTTAAGTTATGCAAACAGCGCTGATTGTTTGAGGGTATATGCAGTAGGCCTATGCTGTCGGGCAATTGTGGAATTGTCGCAGATGCACGTTAAGATTAACCTCAGTAATAGGGCCATGTGGCATACAGTGGAATGTGCATCAATGACAGGGTATTTTTAACCGTAACTGATACTCATTAAACGCGATAAAACGCTGGAGCAAAACGGACCACAGTTTTCTTGGCATGATGATCAAAGTTACTTTATCTAGTTAAATTCTACCCAAAGAAAATAAATTAAGACCCTTTAAACAGCCGTCATGGCTTTGTTTCACTCTCAGTAAACTTTTATCATTGTTGCTCACACAGACTAATCTGAAGGATGATACCACATCTTTCTTTCTTCTGCTGGGTTATTGCACCAGGCTGACTTAATTGGTTGATGTAGGATACTTCACCATCAGTGGGTAATTTGACCTGAATTTGAAGCCTGATGTGGTCAATGATGAAATGTTTGGATGTGAAATAGGATACACGTTAAAGGCTACAGTTTACAATATACTGAAGTGTTAATTATAAATCTAATTTTAATCAGAATTATTTCAGATCAGAACTTGCTGGTAACAATGCCCTAATGCACGTTCATGCCAAAAATAAAGATTCTAATGTCAATGGTTCTCCTTATTTTGCCGACGAAAGGATTCGTATGGACTCACTGACTCATTACCGGACAATTTGCGATCTGTAGCCTACTTCGTAGGAATATATACCATGGTATAAAATGCCAAGCCTGCCATAATTCGTATTTAGAGGCTGCCTCTAATTATTTTGTACCATGGTATAAAATGCCGAGCCTGCCATAATTCATATTTAGAGGATGCCTCTAAATCGCCAAGCCTGCCACAATTCGTATTTAGAGGCTGCCTGTAAATAATATATACCATGGTATAAAATGCCGAGCCTGCCATAATTCGTATTTAGAGGCTGCCTCTAATTATTTTGTACCATGGTATAAAATCGCCAAGCCTGCCATAATTCCTATTTAGAGGATGCCTCTAATTCATTTTAGCCGTAAGTCATAAACAACTCGATGTCATATCAAGAATATTAAATTTGACCAATGAGTAAACTTGTAACAAGCGTAGAGATATGGCACCAAATTTGTGAAAGCGCATATCATTGGTGGAAGTAATAAGAAGGCGAAAATTTACGACTTACGGCTAAAATGAATTAGAGGCATCCTCTAAATAGGAATTATGGCAGGCTTGGCGATTTTATACCATGGTACAAAATAATTAGAGGCAGCCTCTAAATACGAATTGTGGCAGGCTTGGCGATTTACAGGCATCCTCTAAATAGGGATTATGGCAAAAAAAACTAAAAAAACTTGAGTGAAATGTTTCGCTCAAGTTTGAGTGAAATGTACCTGTTCACTCAAACTTGAGTTATTTTCACTCAACTTGAGTTACTTTTCACTCAACTTGAGTTAAAACCACTCAAGTTCACTCAACTTGAGTGGGATCAATTTCCACTCTCATGCTTGAGTGAATGCCACTCAAGTTGAATGCGTTTATCTCAAGTTGAGTGAAAAGTAACTCAAGCTGAGTGAAAATCTCACTCAAGTATTGAGTGGGATCAATTTCCACTCTTACTTGAGTGAAATTTCACTCAACTTTTTTTAGAGAGTAAGTCATTGTGACAGAATATTCTATATTTCGGCTGTGATTATGCCATCGTCATGCTGAAACCTGTATATATATAGCTGACTGTATACCGATACTCTAAATGTTCATATGTATTCCTGACGATGGCATAACCACAGCCGAAATATATAATATTATATCACAATGACTTCCATTTCCGGAGTTACTTTCATCATTGTTTATGAAACTCCTAACATGGTGAATAGGACCGTCATAGGTGACCTGACGCCATGCACAGAAGAGGTGAAGAAGCGACGATTCACGGGGTCAGTCTGACTTTAACTTAGATGACCCATCAGAACTGTGCTTGTTAAGTGCTAGCTTAAAAATTTCAAGTTGTCGGCCGCTTTTCTGTTACCGCAGAAAATAAGTGTAGTTAGGTACTATCAAACATTACCACCTGGTTGAATTGAACTGGATAACCGGATATAAATGGGATAAACACAAACACGGTATGTGGACTTTTGTAGACAAATGTATCACTTGCACCAGTAAGCCGGAGTCCACACAGCGAATATGAGCGGAAGTACATCATTGTGTATTCTTTGGAATGCGATATTTATGGGGAATTTTACTTGTGGCTGTGACCATGGAGACTACTAAAGTAGTCTCCATGCTGTGACAGACTATTTATGTACTTTTCTATTCAGCACACATACAAAAAAGTTATGGAATATTCCATTGCTATAACCTCAGCGGAATATTTCACAACATAGTAGCAAGGAATAATTCAAACTACACTATGGAATAAATGAAAGGAGTATTCCGCCGGTGCTATAGTCCATAACATGCTACGGACTGGTGTTTTTTTTTTTTTTTTCGGTCTGGTATTCAGAAATTGGGCCATATTTTATTTTTCCAACGAAAATTGAGATTTTCTAAACGGGAGGTGGGAGGTTCCAATGGTAGTTGCTGGTGTTGGAGGCTAAGAATGCACCGTTGTTAAAATGCGCAGCTATTATCTTCTAACACAATAGAACATTTTTCTCCAAATTTGCAACCAGGGAGGGACACTTGAAGAAAAGCATGTAAAAAGGGAAAGTAGTAGTAAAAGTGGTTGTTGAACCGCGTTTATCTACTTAGGCCGTAGGTCAAGGCCGCTAAATCTCTGGCAGATCAAGTGACCCGATAAGTGGCCGCGTGTCCTATTGCTCCACGGTGATGCGGTCACTGAGCTGTTTGAGGTGTAATATAGTACTTTCTCAGACAGAAAGTAGTCCCTTGCTGTAACGTTTGTCACCGTGTAAATACTTAGATGGTACAGATTGAACTCAGAAATCGTATTTAAACAAGCACACCATTTACTTCCAACTTCCGGTGTCCCCAGGGACCGTCTCCAATATACAAAGGTCAAGGTCAAGATCACGGTACTTAAGGGACCATCTCACAACAACAGTAGCATAATATGCTACATCTCCCCTTGTTTTTCTTAGAATACATGTATGACCTAGTACTGTTACAACAATACACAATTTGATCAATTCAACTTAAAACACTGTTGCATAAGATAAACATGGTAACGTAAATTAATTCAATTCTTTACCAAATACAATTGTCTCTGTTCAGTCTCTGTAACTTTAGTAACTGTTAAACTGTAAAGTTGTTCACCAACTATGATTTACTGGTTCACATATTTCTATCAAATCATTACCATGTTGCCATCCAGTATACATGTATTGTTACATGTTGACATATGATTTCCTCCAACATCATACATGTACATTTCAATGCAGTCCATTGTACATGTGTGTAAATTTCAAAATTTACTTAGTGTTCTCACCGTACATGTATATGCTGTATAAAGCTCGATTATTTCTCAATTACATTAATGCAAATTTATGAATTATGAACTGTAAATAATTATGATCAAATAAATCAATCACTTTGATTTTAACAACAGTTTTGTGTTCATTCATCGAGTTATTCAATTTCATGACATTACTGTAAATTCAGAACTTAACATTTTACCACTTTTCTCAACCAATGAAATACTCATTTACATGTCCTGTTCAATTGAATATCATTCACTTTCTATATCATTTAATGTATCCAGATCACTGAAATGTCATTCAGTTTCGCAATTAATCAATCTGTCAAATGATTCAAATTTATGTATCACTCAATTTCATAATCGTTCAGTCGGTCAGGTAATTTTATCACACGCTGAGGTCTGGTCGACTCACTGATTGGTTCGACACCTGTACGTGAATAACCAATGCCTGTCTGCGATGGTGTGGATTTTTGCTTATCCACACTTCCCTCCCCTTTTCCTTCAGAACGACGATACTTCTTGAGATGAGCGACATTTCGGGTGTACCGAACTCCCTCTGGAGATTCCACGACCACTTCACTTCCGCGTTTCGATATTACCGTATACGGACGGTGTTCGAAAGTAGTCGAAAGTTTGTCAATGTGCTTTTGCTTGAGCAAGACTTCATCTCCGGCACAAATTGAGTTTTCACCCGCCATTCTCCGTTCATCAGCATAGTTTTTCGCCTTCAGTTTCATTTTCCAGTCTTTTTCACGCACAGACTCGGGAATAAATGAAACTGACGTTGACACCTGAGGTATTTTCGACCTGATTTTGCGATTAAACATCAGCTCAGCGGGGCTGACGCCTGTACTGCAATGCTGCGTGCTCCGATATGCTAACAGAAAAGTGTTCAGTTCTTTTCTCCAATCGTGGCCTTCGACATAACTTGACTGAATAGTTTTTAACAATGTCCGATTGTGGCGCTCAACTTCGCCATTTGCCTGGGGCCACAGTGGGGGCGACTTGCGGTGTTCGATGCCATTGATTTCCATGTAGGCCTCCATTTCAGCGGAAACCAAGTTAGATCCATTGTCACTGGTTATCGAACACGGCAAACCGTAGCGCGAAAACATTTCCTCAAATTTTCCAATAATCTTCTCCGACGTCGTCGAGTTTAGAATAGCCACCTCAGGAAATCTTGAATAGTAGTCTACGACAACTAGCAAACTCTCACCTGTCGGAAATGGTCCGAGAAGATCAACCGAAATATCCTGCCATGCAGATTCCGGCAATTCTCTCCGTTTCATTGGTTCCGGGTGTTCTGGTCTGCCCACGACTTGACACGCATGGCAAGTTCGACATAAACGCTCCGCGTCATTGTCAATACATGGCCACCATACACTACCACGTAATCGCTGTTTCGTTTTTAGAATTCCCTGATGCCCCTCATGGGCTGAAATTAGCACGGTTTTTCTCAGGGATTTTGGAATGACCAAACGAGTTCCACGGAGAACCAAATGTCCAAGAGAAGACAACTCTCCCCTCACATGCTTGTACTCCGTTAACGTAGAGAAGGACTGATCTCCATGCACTCTCAATACAACGTTTAAGTTCGCATAGTTCTTTGTCTTTAGCCGACGCTTTCTCCACATCTCTAGGATTAAGCGCGCGAGGAACAGATTGTTCAGCCATGAAGTAGATGTACTCTTCGGCTACATTTCTACTAGAAATCGAACTCTGTGGGGTTAACCGAGATAATGCGTCCGCGACGTTTTGAGAACCTGGTAGATATTTCACCGAAAACTTGTATGGTTGTAACCTCAAAACCCATCTTTCAATTCTGGCACAGGGTTTTGATTTCGGCGAATATATTATTTCTAATGCTCGATGGTCCGTGTGAAGTTCAAATTCAATCCCGTATAAATACATGTGGAAGCGCTCACACGCCCAGACCAATCCTAGTGCCTCTTTTTCTGTTTGTGAGTACCTGCGTTCAACATCGGTGAGGCTCCTACTTGCGTAAGAAATTGCACGAATTTCACCCTTTTGTTCCTGACACAGAATACTTCCTAAACCTACAGGGCTCGCGTCCGTGATGATGATTGTTCTAGCTTTTTTATCAAAATAAGCCAGCGTTTCTGTGTTTCCTAGTCTATCCTTCAGAATCTTGAATGCCACAGACTGTTCCTTCCCCCACACAAATGGAACATTTTTCCTCGTTAGCCTACGGAGTGGCTCACTGATAGTAGCCAAGTCTGCGATAAATCTAGCACTGAAATTTACAAGACCGAGAAAGCTCCTAACTTCCGACGCTGATTTCCGTACCGTCGCGTTTTTCACGGCTTCTACTTTCGTTTCAGCAGCCTCTATTCCATGGCGTGAAAGGACATGGCCATATAATACTAATTTTGGCATTCCAATCTGACACTTTGCTTTATTCAGAGTTAAGTTTGCTTCTCGTAGCGCATTCAAAACTTTTTCAAGTCTTTGATCATGCTCCATTTTGTCCTTCCCATGCACGACAATATCGTCCGATATATTTTGAGCACCTTCGCAGTCGTGCAACACCTTGGAAATCACATTTTGGTACATCTCAGGTGCACTACTGATGCCCATCATTAGCCTCTTGTACCGATAGAGACCCTTAAATGTTACAAACGTGGTTATTTCCCTTGATTTTTCACTCAATTCAATTTGGTGATACCCCATGCGGAGGTCAAGTTTGCTAAAAACAGTACTTTCGTTTAGGTCATTTAGCACTTCATCCACTGTCGGGATAGGGTGTCTCTCGCGAATCACCGCTTCGTTCGCGCGCCGCATGTCAACACATATACGGATATCACCAGACGGTTTTGGTACAACTACGATTGGTGAAATCCACTTAGCCGCAGCTGGACCTGAAACTTTTTCAATAATGTCAGCCTGTTCAAGTTCATCGAGTTTTGCCACAACTTTTTCTCGAATGCTGAACGGTACTCTGCGTAGCGGCTGCGTGACAGGTTTTATTGATTCATCGATATGAATGTCAAGTTTATAGTTTTTCAATTTTCCAACGCCAACAAAACATTCTGCATATTTGTCCCACACTGTTTCTGTTGTATTGACCGAATTCACCTGCGGACCTAATTGGAGGACATTTAGTGCGACCGACGTATCACGTCCTAACAGTGATTTTGCTTTTCCCTTAATCACTAGAAATTCAGCCTTCACTCGATTTCCATTTTCAGACACCCACGTTTCAGCAGTGAATTTACCGAGTACATCGAGTGGGCGATCAGATCCATAAGCGTACACATGTTTGTTGCATTTTTCACTTTTACATTTAAGTTTATTTTGTTTCAATTTTGTCCATACCAGTTCATTGACAATGTTGCAACTTGCGCCTGAATCTATCAACATACTAACTGAATTTCCTCCAATTTTCACGTCAATGAATCCATCCGTTCCTAATTTATCATTCACTGAGAAAACATATTCCTCATCGTCTGACGAATCATTGTTCTCCACATAGTTAACTTTGTACCCTGGTTTATCTGATTTATTTCCATTTAATTTCTTGAATTTGTATTTCGGCTTACCAGTTCCGGTACTCTGTTTTCGACCACAATGACATCCGTTCTGTATCTTCGTCTTACAGCATTTGCTAAAATGCCCTATAAGATGACAACGTCCGCATTCCTTCTCGCGTGCGGGGCACTCGGGGTCACGGGCATAATGACCTTTCTGAGCGCATCGATAACAGGCCCCCCTATGATCTCTGTCATCTTTCTTTTGTCGGTTTCCCTTCTCTTCTACTCTAATTTTATTTACTTGTTCATTGTGGAAACCATTTCCCGACTTTTCCATTTTTGCTGCCTGTTTTTCTGCTGCCTCTGTTGCTCTGGCAATTTCAAGACAATTTTTCAAAGTTAATGTTTCACCTTTTTCTAGGAATTTTCTTCGTAATTTAGACGACCGACACTTGTCTACTATTTGATCTCTAATGTTGTCGTCTCTCTGATCTTCGTACTCACATAATACAGCCTGTTGTCTCAAACGTGTCGAAAACTGATCAACTGTTTCGTTTTCCTGCTGCGCCATTTGCCTGAACACGTGACGTTCATATGGCACGTTTGTGCGTGGCGCGAAATGTTTGTCTAGGGCTCGTACAGCCGATTCATAGTCTGTTCCGATGACTTCAAGAGTTTCATAAATGTCCTGCACATTCATTCCAGCCAAATGCAATAGCAAGGCACGTTTCCTATTGTCTTTCGTTATGGCCTTACCCTCTATATAATAGTCGAATGCACGCCGCCATCGCTTCCATCTTTGCGCCATGCTGGTAGGATCACCCGTACAATCAAACGGTGATAGGGCCGGAATGTCAACTGATTCTGCCATTTTGCTGTTCAGAATGTGAATAAAGTGTTCCTGATTTATCCTCGTCGCCAATTGTAACGTTTGTCACCGTGTAAATACTTAGATGGTACAGATTGAACTCAGAAATCGTATTTAAACGAGCACACCATTTACTTCCAACTTCCGGTGTCCCCAGGGACCGTCTCCAATATACAAAGGTCAAGGTCAAGGTCACGGTACTTAAGGGACCATCTCACAACAACAGTAGCATAATATGCTACACTTGCCTAGGCCAATGAGATTCCAAATATGCTTGCTTCGCTTCATCTGAATCTCCGAAAATGTGGGATAATCTGAGGGTATGTCCGGTAATTTTCAGAGCTCAACCTTACAGATCAGTCCTACCATGAATATGCCCCCAGTCACTTCAATGTTATATGAATAGCAATACCTGTCAGCGTGGTATGCTCTATGCAAAGAAAGAGGGAAATTCCCATGACACTTGCGAGATTCGAACCTGGAGTACCGGCAGCAGAGACCACGGCATCCACACAACATTATAGGCCTGGTTCCCAACCCCATTACCAACACTATGTGCAGCACACTGGCACGTGGGGAACCCCAGAACGTGCTTATGACGTCGCAGTTGCATTGTGGTATCGCGGGTGTATGCAAACCTCAGACTAGGAAAACAGCCGACAGTCTCGCCAAAAATCTGTAAAGCAAACGGACTGAACCCATGGACGTTTTTGTTGTTGAGTACACTATAGGCTGTTGGTACTTGTTCTTGATGTCCCACGCTGTATGAAACGGTAGAAGGGGTCTCGGTGCCGTTAGTTGACTTTCATCGGGAAGCTATGATGCATGTGCGCAACGAGCAGGCATACTTGGGGTTGGCGTTATGGGGTAGAGGTGGTCCATCCTTGGTTCAAATGAGATATATGGGGAGCAATATTGAAGCTCTCCTCCGACTCTCCAACAGGCGCAATAGTGGATAAGTAGAGAAAGGGCGTTTGAGAGGACTTTTCGGCTAGTGTTGGACTGTCGTGGTACAAATGGACCGAATAGGGTCTTATTTTGAAGCGCTCGCGGGGTCAGGCTGGTATGCTTTTTTTCAGTGGAAATGCCGTAAATCTGCACAGTCTTGGGGTAGTAGAAAAAGGGCATTTGAGTGGATGTTTCAGGGTAGAGGTGGACCATCCCTGATTCAAATGGGTCGTGTGGGGTGTCATATTGAAGCGCTTGTCTGCTCAGAAAAATGACCTTTTTCTACTACAGAAAAACTGGGGTAAAATAAAATGCTATTTTTCTATTAAAGAAAAACTTTCGTAGATTGACGTCATTTCCACTACAGCTACCCTACTTTGACTCTAGCCGAAAAGCGCTTCAATATGACACCCCACATTAGGCGAGCGGTCAGGGCACCTCCAGAGACGACTTAATGCACCCACCCTACACACACATGGATTATACATCATTTTAAAGCCGATGGTCTCTGCTTTTCAAATCTACCTGCAGTACTGTCAAACTGTGGTGCCGTTGCCATGGAAACGAGGTCTAAATAGGTCGTGTTAGATTTGCCATTTTCGTCACTAATGGAACACTTTGTAATACGGATAATATAGATTCCTGAATGCAAGTGTTTAAATTTATTTGGAGCTCGTTTCCATGGCCCATTTTAACCAGGGATAGCCCATCTATCGCTAAAAAAAAACCCCCCACATCAAATGCCCTTTTTCTACTACACGATTGCGCAGGCGCAGATTGACGGCACTTCTACTAAAAAACACCGCAGTCGGAATTTACCCCACGAGCGCTTCAATTTTTCACCCGACACAGCTCATTTGGACCGAGGATGGTCCATCTTCAATTTTTCACCCGACACAGCTCATTTGGACCGAGGATGGTCCATCTACCCCCAAAACGCCCACGCGAGGCCTGCCTGCCTGCCCAAGGCGCATGCGCATCATAACTTTCTAGAGAAAATCACCTAACGGCCCCGAGACCCTCCCATCGTACTCTACGGCGTAAGACATAACAACAAGTATACCCGCTCCTTATCGTTTACTCCGCAAACAATATCCAAGGTTTCAGCCAGTTTATACATATTTTTGGCGAGATTGTCGGCTTTTTTCTAAGTCCGAGGTTTCCACACACCCGCGATTCCGAGTTAGTGTCGGGGTCCAGATACTACAACGGTGAATAGGCTTTCAAGGCTTTGGTTTTCGGTATAGGATATGTGGAGAAAGTGAGTTCCCCCACTTGCGATTATGCTGCACATAATGCTGCAGATAGTGTCGAGGAAAAGACCTATACTATATAAGGTTATTTCCATGTAACAATGTTCTGTGGATGCCATGGGTGCAGGTTCGAATCCCACAGCTGTCATGGGGGTTCACACTCTATCGCAGCATGACCCGCTGACGTGCATTGCAATTCACCTTGAAGTGAAGAATATATATCCAAATGAAATGGATATTCCCTTACCCCCGAAGGATCTCTTCTAATTTGAAGTGTTTCTCCGGGTTTTTCGTCTCAGTCTGATCTCCATGGTAACGGAAGTCATACTGATATGCGCTGTTTGGAGTTCCGACGTGATACTGTACTTTCAACATGGATGATAATGTGTTCCTAGCAGTGCGTTTCAAGGTAATATATCCTACATTATAGTACGAGACCTTGCCGAGTGTGTCATTGACCTCATATCACCGCGGACGAATACGACCCGGGGGTCACTTTCGGTCACATGACCCGCCGGACTATAACGGCCTTGACCTGCGACCCAAGTAGGCCAACGCCGTTCAACATCCAATTTAACTACTATTTACAGGACACTAATCCTTCGGACATTTATTGGCCATCATGCCTGAACCCAATAACTATTTTGTGGTATTAAATACATTGTGTAAAAAATACATTATGCTATAGGCACGGCCTACTTTCTTCTGTCATTAATCCATTATCAGCAATATCATATCTAATTATAGACCAATTGAGTACGCGGTCATTTATTTTCACAATAATCTAGTTTTTAAGATGATTTTAATTCACTCTTAGCCTGCCAAACCACAAAGAAGTTTTTTAAGCCCTAAGTAGGCAGAGTAGTATACTGTCATATTGCAGTAGAATTCCATACATCTGTAGACACATAAATGAAAAATTGCATTAGCCATTCTATACTGTTCATATATATACGGTCAACAGTCAAATACCCTAGTAGTATACAAAGCGTGAATTGAGTCCAATTGACCTCAGAAATTTGCATAATTTGTGGCGGTCACGTGGCGGAGAGAGAGGTCAAATGCAGTATAGTTCCGGCAGGATGACCAAAAGCTACCTCTAACACAGGAGAGTTCCAATTGCTGCAGGGGATGTATTCAGGATGTATTCATCCGCGGTGATGCGGTCTGGCCGCGGTTTTGGCGGTGATTCGGTCTCGGGGAAAAGCTTCCGCGGAGAAAAAGTAGTCCCTAGATAAAATGGTCCGATGGGGTCGAGTGAGGTATCAAAGTGAAGCTTATGTGAAGGGGCATCTAATGGGCTGGGTGTGGGGTTGAACTATCGGCATTCTGCGCATGCGCGGTGGCCGAAGGGTATGAAAATAGACGTGTTGGAGCCAGGGGAGTTACTCATGGTCCAATGGGGTCGAGTGAGGCATCAAAGTGAAGCTTATGTGAAGGGGCATCTGATGGGCTGGGTGTGGGGTTGAACTAGCGTCATTCTGCGCATGCGCGGTGGCCGAAGGGTATGAAAATAGCCGTGTTGGGAGCTAGGGGAGTTACTCATGGTCCAATGGAGTTGTATGAGGTATCAAAGTGAAGCATTCGTGAAGGGGCATCTGACTGGACTAGCGGCTCGGGCGTTGTCACCATTCTGCGCATGCGCATAGACGTTTTGGAATGTAGGGGAGCCCCTAATGGTCCAATGGGGTCGAGTGAGGTATCAAAGTGAAGCCTAGGCGAAGGGGCATCTGATGGGTTGGGTGTGCGGTAGGAATATCATTCTACGCATGCGCAGATGCAATGCTGAGCTCTCGTCCAATCAGAAGCGAGTATTTCAAATCCGTCACACAGCACTCGTCCAATCAGAAGCGAGTAATTTTGACCCGGTGCATTATGGGGCATATCCAAGATGGCGGCACGTATGTTCAAGATGGCGGCACATCCGGTGTCGAAAACTGGCCATTTTATCGGGATGTGGTCACCTAGTGTCGAAAACTGGACCCTGTATGGGTCGCGCTAGACGTTTTGGGAGCTAGGGGAGTTACTCATGGTCGGATGGGGTCGAGTGAGGTCTCCAAGTGAAGCTTATGTGAAGGGGCATCTGACTGGACTAGCGGCTCGGGCGTTGTCACCATTCTGCGCATGCGCATAGACGTTTTGGGATGTAGGGGAGCCCCTAATGGTCCAATGGGGTCGAGTGAGGTATCAAAGTGAAGCCTAGGTGAAGGGGCATCTGATGGGTTGGGTGTGCGGTAGGAATATCATTCTACGCATGCGCAGATGCAATGCGGAGCTCTCGTCCAATCAGAAGCGAGTATTTCAAATCCGTCACAGAGCTCTCGCCCAATCATAAGCGAGTAATTTTGACCCGGTGCATTATGGGACATATCCAAGATGGCGGCACGTATGTTCAAGATGGCGGCACATCCGGTGTCGAAAACTGGTCATTTCGTCGGGATGTGGTCACCTAGTGTCGAAAACTGGACCCTGTATGGGTCCCGCTACACGTTTTGGGGTCTTGTGAAGCCTAGGTGAGGGAGTTACACTAGGGTGTCGTTTCCATTCTGCTGCGCAGGTCACGTGGGGGGTTGACACGTTCGTATGTTCAACCGCCGGGTGTTTTTTTACCGGCGCGGCCCCCCCAGCGCGAGCGCGCGCGCGTCATCACGCGAATGAATGTCGGATCTGTGTTATGCAATCGGATAGCGGTTGTCGAGAAAAAAACAACAAGTTTAGCAATGTTTATATAGTTTATTACCCCCAATGTTACATCATACCCAGGCTGGGGGAGCCGCCCTGGGTTTGTTTAGTATGTTCACAGCAAAACAAATTGAAATATCAAACACCATGTTTTATTATTTAACACATTGTCACATTAGGTACAAGTGTTTACTGAGCTCAAGTCAGCGAGCAGCATGTAGACATAGAGTGTGTGTACGGCATGATATTCATCAGTGCACGGGTGACGCATTCAACCGATGGGGGTGATCGGTCAGCTTGGTAAGGAAAAACGTGACATTGGTTACCCTCTCTACCACCCATTGAATGTTGGGGCGTTGACGATGCGCCCATCTCAAGGCATCCACGGTGTCCAGTATCTCCAGCATCGTCTCTAGTGACCCCCGGTTAATGATGGTGACCGGCTGGTCAAACACATGGTTGTTGTCACTGGGATAATAATACCGTAACTGGTCCGTCTTTTTGTGACGTAAGATGTAGCCGAAAGCGACATTCAATTTAAAGGCCGTAGTTTGATCGTTGAAGATGGCTTCCACGTAGCTGCGTAGACAGGTGCGGTTGGTCAGTGGGAAATTGTAGATATCTTGAGGGTGGAAACAGTACCGTGTCATGGACCAATGGCGCCGATCGATGTCACTGTTTGGATGGTTGTCCTGTAAGAGATCGCTAGGAACATTTATGGGCTCCACCAGAAAATGTTCGATGTTGTCAGGACTCGAAACCGTAACGCTGGGGTCCAGCTGGATATTCAGGCTCTTCAGAACTGTGAGTATAGGCGGGTTCTCCGTCATCGCATCACCAGTGGCGTTCGTCTCCCCGGGCTTATCTTCACTGGGTCTGACCTTCCGTGGCTCCTCTTCAGTAGGAGGTTGTCGTTCATGCTCATGGGCATGAATCAAACGTTGGTGTCGCAGCAACTGACTGGTCAGTTTGAAGAGTTGACCACAATCCTCGCATGGACGCTTGGGTGGCCCATGGATTGAACGTTCATGGCGCAGTAAAGCATCTTCCCGATTAAATGACCGTGCGCAGGTTATACAAGTATACCGTCCGCCGTTGTGGATGGAGGATTCGTGTCGTCGCAAATCTTCTGGGCGAGTAAACAGCTTCTGGCAAGTAGTACAAGTGAACATCTTGGTGATTGACAGTGTCTGATGAAACGGCCAGGCCGGTTTCCTTTTATAGCACGCTGGCTGGTGATCTATTTTTAGCACACTCAGTCGAAAGTCCGAAAAGACACGGATGTACCCGAAAAGACACGAAGGTGAACGACATTGAGTCCCCATAGACAGGTTAGTACATGCATTCCTAATGTGTCACCTGGTCTATAAAACACGTCTCTCTGTATCCTACACCTTCATTTCTACGGTTGCAGAGCCATGGCGGAGATCCAGCCCTATGCGACTCGCATTTTACAGCATGCCACCGTGGTGAATTCATTCACGAGTTACCGAGCAGTGGTACGGTCCATGTTTGCAGATGGCGACGACAACGAGGGACGACGCCAGATTCTCAACGAGTTCACAGAAGCGGTCCTCGAAAGAGTGCACTCGATGGAGAGGCGTGCCATCACTCACCACTACTGGACTATGACAGCCATCCTTGATGCTCGGGCTATGGACCACGAGCGCTCACGCCGGAACCAGCGACGACTGGTTGGCCTCACACTAGTCTGTGCCCTATTGACCCTGGTGCTGTGGTATTGACAGTGGGACTATAAATACGAGGGTCAGACAGAGTGTGTGTCATTTACCCTTAGTCATTGGGTCAACCGTGTCACCGAGAGACCTACCCATAAATACGAGAGACAGACAGAGTGTGTGTCATTCACCGTTCGACATTGGAGCAAGCATGTCACCCGTCCTACGAGCCATTCTGCCCCTTACACCCCGGGTGGGGTTACACGTCTATGAAGATAAAGTCACCCTGGTGGAAGACCGTGGAGATATTTGCTGGGCGCCCGCTGAGACCTTATCGAATACGGTTACGCTACCTCGTGACGGCTGGACCAAATTTAAACGGGTGTTGAGCGGCGAGCTCGACGGAAACCTCATCCACATAGACAATGCCATCTACGTATACCGTGCAACCTTCTTCCTACGCCTGGGCCGCTACCAAGATGCCTACGCGAGGCTTCACCCTAGACCCCGATCTGTGGTCAGCCTTGGAGAAAGTGGTGCCTATTGTGGACCAGCTGTTTACACCGGACGAGCGATCATCACACCAGTTGGGGTGGGCTCGTGCTATTGAGGACGCGCTGGCTGAACCCCATGAACAACTGTCTAGCCATGAACCCGACGACGATGCCATTGATTACCCGGCTAGACTCAGTCAGCCCAGTGACATGACCACCTGATCCTTTGATCTCACGGGGTTCTCCCTATAAATACGAGAGACAGTGAAATCTGGTACCATTCACGTACTGACCATGACGGAGCATATAGTACTGGCGTATTTCAGCTTGACCCCCGAGGTTTTCCTGCACGTGTATGCGGATAAGGTCGATATCATGGAGGAGGTGGGAGACACGGACCCTACACAACCGTGCCCGGCTCACATTCGTCTGTCCCGGGAGGGCTGGACCAAATTCAAACGGGTGTTGTCTGGTGAACTGGACGGCGACCTCATCCACTTGTGTCACGATGTGTACATCCGACGCGGCCCTTTCTTTGCTCAATTGGCTCGGCTAGATGGAGGTACAGTGCATTTTACCCTTCACCCTGATCTATGGTCTGCATTGGAAGATGCCGTGGTAGATGTGGATGAAGTGCTTATCAAGCGATCATCAGACGAGTTGGACTGGTCATTTACCATGGCCACTGTGGAAGCCCACGAAGAAAATAAGAAAGAAACTCCGGCCCAAGATATACCCGTTATAAATAAACGATAGAGCCAGGGTCCATCATCATTTGTCACCATGAAGCGCTGGGAGAAGGTGTTGGATAACTTATACTACAGTCCCGACAGTCCGGCGGCCTATAGTGCCTTGTCGGCTCTCTATCGAGCGGCCAAACCCCAGGGGATACAACGTGCCCAAGTCCGAGATTGGTTAAGAAAACAAGACACCTATACCTTACATCGATCTGTCCGTCGCCATTTTCTACGGAACCGGGTCATCGTGGGAGGAATAGATGCCCAGTGGCAAGCGGATTTGGTCGATATGAGCGCCTTTGCCAAACACAACGATGAGAATCGGTATATCTTGACGTGCATCGATATCCTATCCAAGTATGCGTGGGTGGTACCCATCCGGACGAAAACGGGGGCAAACCTCATAGCGGCGTTCAAAGACATCTTCAAGACCGGGCGCAAACCTCTGTATTTGCAAACCGACGAAGGCACGGAATTCCTCAACAGACCGTTCCAACAGTTTCTGAAAGCCCAGAAGGTGTTTTTGTTCCATACGTACAACGAGACCAAGGCTTCCGTGGTGGAAAGGTTCAACTGGACATTCAAAGGCCGCATGTATAAATATTTCACCTATAAGAATACAAGGCGGTACATCGATGTTCTCCCGAAACTGGTGAGGGGTTACAATCGAGCCTATCACCGGAGTATAGAGAGAGCCCCCATTACCGTCACCCAACGCAATGAAGCCCAAGTCCGGCGTGTGTTGTACCCCAGGCCATCGCAGCGAACGACGAAGGCGGAGTACAAGGTCGGGGACCCTGTACGGATCAGTAAAGTCAAGGGCAAGTTCGAGAAAAGTTACTTGCCCAACTGGAGCGATGAGCACTTCCTGATTAAACGGCGCCCACCCCGACAGCGGCGAGTCTATGAACTGGAAGATCTTCAAGGGGAACCGTTGCTAGGGACGTTTTACGAGACGGAATTACAGCCTGTCGTAAAAACACAGCAAGACTACTACACGGTGGAGCACATTTTGAAAACGGAACGCCGACGTGGCAAACTGTTTCATTTCGTCAAATGGCAAGGCTGGCCCAGTTCTTTCAATTCCTGGGTCGCGGCCAACCAGGTGAAACGACTATAAAGCCAGACACCACTGCCGTCCTCCTTCATTCCACGTCCGACCACAGTGCTATGGACCAACAGCAGCTGTCTCTGAACACAGCGTCTCCCAAAACGCGCAAAGCGCAAGTGGGCTTTGTGGTGATAGTGCTAACCCTGCTGAGTGTGCTGTACGGAGGTGTGTTTTACGACGTAGCCTATGTCAGCACGTTACTTAACCAATTGAGAACACCAGCCACCAGCGAAACCGGTCTACAGAGAGCACCAGTCAACCCCGTATCGAGCCCAGTCACCGCCACCACCACACCCCGTGTACAAGCCACAACGAGCTCCACACCAAGCTCTACACCTACACCCAGAACACCCACTACATCTCAAGACCCACCGGATTTCATCCCTCACAGTGAACAGACAACGACCACCGACGTTGTACCCACCCCCATCATCATCCCTGACAGTGTACAGACAACGACGACCGACGTTGTACCCACCACCACTCCAGTTCACTCATACGAAATTTACAAGAGCGGGTTACCACGACAACGGATACACGTCGAACCATGGACCCACGGTGGCAGCATCCCTTCACGTGTCTCATCGCAGGACCGACGGGCTCCGGCAAAACGCACTTCGTCCGGAAGCTCCTTCAACACGCCGACAGCATGATCACCCCACCTATTGTCCGAGTCGTGTGGTGTTACGGAGAATGGCAGGCAGCGTATGCAGCAATGCACCACATCACGTTCGTGGAAGGCCTACCCAACCTGGCCGATTTGGAACCCGATACCTTGGTGGTTCTGGATGATCTCATGGCGGAGACGGATGCGCGGGTCACCCAACTCTTTACCAAAGGCAGCCACCATCGACGGCTCAGCATCATCTACATTGTGCAGAATCTGTTCAGTAAAAACAAAGAACATCGGAACATCAGCTTAAATGCCCACTACCTGGTGGTCTTCAAAAACCCGAGAGATACCACTCAACTGCTGCACCTGGCGAGACAGATATATCCCGGCCGCACACCGTTTGCGTTGGAAGCCTTTAAAGATGCCACAACCCCTCAGCACGGGTATATGCTCTTCGACCTCAAGCAAGCCACCCCCGACCACCTTCGACTACGGACCGGCATCTTTCCCGGAGAGACCCACCACGTGTACTTGCAAAAATAATGTAAACACACCCACAGTGGCGCCCCCAGCTGGACTGTGTGTGTTTGATGATGGAGATAATAAAAAGAATGAATACCACAGCAGGGTTGCCTTTGTCTCTGAGGTGGATAAAAAGGGCAGAGTTGTGGGTTCTGGCATTAGTTGTACATGATGTCTGCGCGAGTACGGAAGCACGCTCCCACGCTCCGTGTATTGAAGACGGCCCCACCCGAGTTGGTCCGAACCATTGTACGCGGTGCGGACCCTGACCTTGTACGCTGTCTGTGCGAGATCGGGTACAATCTGTTAAAAGGCAACGTACCACTGACTCCGGCTCAGAAGACCAAGTTGGCCAAGCATAAGACAGGTCTCCGAACCCTAGTCCATAAGCGGGTCCCACAAACACAAAAGAAAAAGGTGTTACAGAAAGGCGGCTTTCTCGGGGCCATCTTAGCACCGTTGGCCGCTTCCGTGTTGGGTCCAGTATTGGGTGGACTCTTCGGCCGACAATGAACCACACGAAAAAAATGGTCCTCGTCGAACCACGGTTGCTTCAAAACCTCCAATCGCCCTACCCTGTGCCACCTACGGTGAAGACCATAAACACCCTCGATGGAGAGATGCAACAGATCTTACAGAGACCGGGGTTAAGCGACAGTGAGAAAGTACAACGGTACAATGAGACGCTTCAGCGGTACATGACGTTCATGGACCAATACAAAACCCTCTCTACCCCACCACCACCACCACCACCACCACGTGACACACCGCTGACCTCAGCACCCCTCCAACAGCCGCCATTACCAGGGGTACCACCCACAGCCCCACAGTGGGTGGAAGACGAAGTGCTGAAAAGTGTACCTGCCTCCTTCAAGAAACAAGCTGGCCTGGTATTACAACGGATGAAACAGAATCCTAACATGACTTGGAATGATAAAGGCGAACTCCTGGTACAGAATCAGGTGGTCCCCGGCACCCACATGACGGATTTAGTGAATGACCTGATGCGTAAACGCAGATCGCACACGGATCCTCGAGGATGGGAGGTCTTCGCTCAAGGCTTGAAAGACATGCATGTACCACAGGAATTGGTGGGGAACCCCCACCGCTGGGCCTTTATGCAGCAAACCCAGCAATCGCCGAGTCGTGCACCACGACAGATTCCACAACCTTGGGAATCCGAATGGGAACCGGAGTCACCCCCCAAAACTCCACCACCACAACGGGCACCTTCTTTTCAGACCTTTAAAAAACCACCCTTGATCAGGACACCGCACATCTCCAGAGCCGTGACACGTAGCAAGTCAACGCGACGAACACGACGCCGGACACAACCACCCAAGGTCTGGAACACCTATTAAAACCAACAGCAGCAGCAGGACAGCTCAGTCGCCATGTTTTACCTCACCCTACCCAGTAACAGTTCGCTGGATGTGTTTCCTGACAACACCGTGGCCAAGTATGTGACTCAATTACCACAACCGTTGCATTTACCTGGACGATGGGAATGTGGCCTCGTGGATATCCAATACCCTTACTCGTGGTACAACGTGCGAGCCAATGAAGTGTGGTACGAGGTGACCTACGAAGGAAAAGACACCCGACTCACCCTCCCCGAAGGCCAATACGATACTCCGAAGGAGTTCATCGGTGGGCTGTCAAGACTGTTGCATTATAAGGCTCTACGGCAGTTCACGAATAGTTCAAAACCCATCCAAGCCTATCCCTTCAAGAATCACGTGGACCTCGATTACAACGCACACAACGACAAGGCACAGCTTACCGTCACCGCCAACGCGAGTGTCGTACTGAGTCCTATCCTACAGCAAATGCTGGGTTTCGATCTACAGACGTTCGCTGGTCCCACCGCCCACCAAGGCGAGATCCCGATGGATATGAAGTCGGGTATGTACGGACTCTACGTCTACTCGGACGTGGTGGACAGCCACATCGTGGGCGATATCAACACACCTCTGTTACGGGTGGTCCCCATTAAAAATAAGTATGGCGATCAAGTCACCCACAGTTTCACCCACATGCTCTACCTGCCCGTACGACAAACTGACATCAACACGATCACGGTGGATATAAGAGATGACACGGGACGACCGGTGGCATTCGAACGAGGAAAAGTGGTGCTGACACTTCATTTTCGACAAGCACGTGCTCCCCACTTTGCATAATGAAGGTGCCTTACGAGTGCGATGCACGCAGCTATATGGACTATTATGCCCAACAGGCCGGGGGTGGCTTTCCGGTGTTTAGTGGTGCACGCATGCAACGTGG
Organism: Hanleya hanleyi; assembly: GCA_036873755.1. Classification (NCBI taxonomy): domain Eukaryota; kingdom Metazoa; phylum Mollusca; class Polyplacophora; order Lepidopleurida; family Hanleyidae; genus Hanleya; species Hanleya hanleyi. The sequence goes on from JAVTVY010052728.1 coordinate 47,371, forward strand.
ACATGGACTGGGGAACATACTCGGGAGCATCGTCAAAACGTTCCTGCCCTTGGTGACGCGTGGGGTGAAAGCAATCGGCAAACAAGCGGTACGCAGTGGACTGCAAGTGGCCGGTGATGTCTTGGGGGGTACGGCACCCAAAGAAGCCTTGAAACGGCGGGCCAAAGAAGCGGGAGGCGTCTTGGTGGCCAAAGCACAACGCACCGTAGGGAATAAAAGAGCTGCCCCACCGAGACCACGCACCAGTCGACGACCGACCCAGCGACGACGCACATCGAAGACCCGGGATATCTTTTCTTAAAACATGTCCTTGATCCACGCCGAGTCCTGCCCCTCCACCAACAGTGAATTTGATTTGTGGACCGTCCCGCCCACACAGACCAGTGCCGAACAAGGATTATGGGTGGAGCATCTCCCGCTGTCCAGCATCAACGCAACAGGGCCCATCGAGTTCACCATCAGTAAAGCGGATACGACCTATGTGGATTTAGCCCATACCTACTTGTATGTGAAAGCCAAGATCACCAATGGAGATGGCACCAGAATCGCCGACCAAGCAACGGTGGGCCCCACGAATCTCTGGCTGCACTCGATGTTTCAACAGGTGGATATATTTCTCAGCGACAAACTCATCAGTGACTCGACCAACACGTACCCCTATCGAGCCTACATCGAGACGCTGTTGTCGCATGGGCGAGAGGCTAAAAAATCTCAACTGACAGCCGCTTTATTCTACCAGGACAAAGCCGAGCACATGGGCGCAGAGAACGACAATACGGGATATAGCAAACGGAAGGCTTTGACCGCGAACGGCGTCTCGGTGGATATGATCGGTCGACTGCACGCAGACATGTTCATGCAAGACCGATACCTCTTGAACAAGATCCCCATCAAAATCCGACTGATACGGGCGCCTCCGACCTTCGCCTTGATGGCCACTAACGTAGAGGCGCATGTAGCTGACTATAAGATTGTCATCGAAGACGCAGTCCTGTATGTCCGAAAAGTGAAACCGAATCCAGCCGTTCAATTGGGACACATGAAAGCATTGGAAACAAAACCAGCCCAGTACCCTATCCGACGTGTGTAAACCAAAGTGTTCTCTGTGTCTGCTGGAAATATGAGCACCAACAAAGACAACCTGTTCCTGGGGGAACTACCCAAGCGATTGATCCTGGCCTGTGTGGAAAATACCAGTTTCAGTGGAGCCTACCCAGAGAATCCGTTTGACTTTAAACATTTCGGCATCAATTTTGTGGCCCTGCATGTGGATGGACAACAGGTGCCAGCCACCGCCTTAACCCCGAACTTTGGGCGCGCGAATTTCATTCGAGCCTATCAGAGCCTGTTTACAGCCACCGGTCAAATCAACCAGGACGAAGGGAATTTCATCAGTCGGGAGGACTACGGGAACGGATACACATTGTTCTGTTTCGATCTGACCCCCACCTTAGAGAACGACCATCAGCTGGCCCTGGCCAAGCAAGGCAATTTACGGTTGGAAATCCACTTTCAACGAGCCCTCCGGAGCACCGTCAATGTGATCTGCTACGCCGAGTTTGACAACATCATTCAAGTGGACAAGGCGCGCAACGTGCTGTGTGACTTCTCCACCTAACATGGATACAGAGCAGATAACCACCGTGCTGGAGAATGACCCAGAGACACGTATGATGTTTCAAGGGGTGTTCGCCCGAGATGTGTTCCCATTAGACCGTGTGTATCCTGCTGCTTACGTTCTCAACACGGACCCGATGGAGCGACCCGGTGAACACTGGGTGGCCGTGTACTTGACAGAACAGCAGGGCGAATACTTTGACCCGTACGGCCTGCCACCCCTCCATCCCGATTTAACAGACTTCATGGATCAAGGCACAGAGACGTGGTGTTGGAACAGTCAAACGTTGCAAAGCCTGACCAGTAGCGTGTGCGGACAATATTGCTTGTTTTACCTGTACCATCGATGCCGGGGAAGACCCTTATCTACCATCGTACAGATGTTTGACGAGTACCCCAAGGCCGAGGACCGCGATGTACTCGTCTATGACTGGGCCGCCCATCATTTCAATGTACAAGTCCCGTTCTGGGCTTGAATTCTTTCAATGTACACACGCCCGCTGTTCTGGGCTTAAGTTTAAAAGCCCCCTGTTCTGGGCTTCAGTGTACAAGCCCCCTGTTCTGGGCTTCAGTTTACAAGCCCCTTGTTCTGGGCTTCAGTTTTCACGTGGTTGTTCTCACGTTGTTGTTGTTCACTGAATAAAAAAATGAGATCTCACCAAAAAACCCTGTCTTGTGTGTTTTATTCATAATGCATCAATGCCCATTGTGGAGATGCAGTCAAACTGAAATCAGTGGTGTAGGATGGGGCCAAAATGTAACCCATCAAGGTTAGAATGCAAGCGCACTATAGTAAAAATAGAGAGGCCAATGAAATCAGCCCACAGACCAAGTACGTGTTTTTGGTCTAGGTTTGGAGCGGGCATTTCATTGAGGTACGTGTATACGGTGAGTGAAGACTCGTCCAACACGTATAGATGAAGTTGATGACTATAAGTTCTATGTTGTCGATTTAACCTCTCCCTACATTGCCGCGCGCGCTCGCGCTGGGGGGGCCGCGCCGGGAAAACACCCGGCGGTTGAACATACGGACGTGTCAACCCCCCACGTGACCTGCGCAGCAGAATGGAAACGACACCCTAGTGTAACTCCCTCACCTAGGCTTCACAAGACCCCAAAACGTGTAGCGGGACCCATACAGGGTCCAGTTTTCGACACTAGGTGACCACATCCCGACGAAATGACCAGTTTTCGACACCGGATGTGCCGCCATCTTGAACATACGTGCCGCCATCTTGGATATGTCCCATAATGCACCGGGTCAAAATTACTCGCTTATGATTGGGCGAGAGCTCTGTGACGGATTTGAAATACTCGCTTCTGATTGAACGAGAGCTCCGCATTGCATCTGCGCATGCGTAGAATGATATTCCTACCGCACACCCAACCCATCAGATGCCCCTTCACCTAGGCTTCACTTTGATACCTCACTCGACCCCATTGGACCATTAGGGGCTCCCCTACATCCCAAAACGTCTATGCGCATGCGCAGAATGGTAACAACGCCCGAGCCGCTAGTCCAGTCAGATGCCCCTTCACATAAGCTTCACTTGGAGACCGCACTCGACCCCATCCGACCATGAGTAACTCCCCTAGCTCCCAAAACGTCTAGCGGGACCCATACAGGGTCCAGTTTTCGACACTAGGTGACCACATCCCGATAAAATGGCCAGTTTTCGACACCGGATGTGCCGCCATCTTGAACATACGTGCCGCCATCTTGGATATGCCCCATAATGCACCGGGTCAAAATTACTCGCTTCTGATTGGACAAGTGCTGTGTGACGGATTTGAAATACTCGCTTCTGATTGGACGAGAGCTCCGCATTGCATCTGCGCATGCGTAGAATGATATTCCTACCGCACACCCAACCCATCAGATGCCCCTTCACCTAGGCTTCACTTTGATACCTCACTCGACCCCATTGGACCATTAGGGGCTCCCCTACATCCCAAAACGTCTATGCGCATGCGCAGAATGGTGACAACGCCCGAGCCGCTAGTCCAGTCAGATGCCCCTTCACGAATGCTTCACTTTGATACCTCATACAACTCCATTGGACCATGAGTAACTCCCCTAGCTCCCAACACGTCTATTTCCATACCCTTGGGCCACCGCGCATGCGCAGAATGACGCTAGTTCAACCCCACACCCAGCCCATCAGATGCCCCTTCACATAAGCTTCACTTTGATACCTCACTCGACCCCATTGGACCATGAGTAACTCCCCTAGCTCCCAACACGGCTATTTTCATACCCTTCGGCCACCGCGCATGCGCAGAATGACGCTAGTTCAACCCCACACCCAGCCCATCAGATGCCCCTTCACTTCAAGCTTCACTTTGATACCTCACTCGACCCCATTGGACCATGAGTAACTCCCCTGGCTCCAACACGGCTATTTTCATACCCTTCGGCCACCGCGCATGCGCAGAATGCCGATAGTTCAACCCCACACCCAGCCCATTAGATGCCCCTTCACATAAGCTTCACTTTGATACCTTTTTTTTATCTAGGGACTACTTTTTCTCCGCGGAAGCTTTTTCCCGAGACCGAATCACCGCCAAAACCGCGGCCAGACCGCATCACCGCGGATGAATACATCCTGAATACATCCCCTGCAGCAATTGGAACTCTCCTGTGTTAGAGGTAGCTTTTGGTCATCCTGCCGGAACTATACTGCATTTGACCTCTCTCTCCGCCACGTGACCGCCACAAATTATGCAAATTTCTGAGGTCAATTGGACTCAATTCACGCTTTGTATACTACTGGCCAGGTAAAATACTATACACAAAAACAAGAACCTATCAATCAAAATGTTACAAAAGATAAGATAGATATTCGTAAATGATGACGAAAGATAAAATAAGTACAAATATTATATCACAATTACAACTTGTAAAATAGATATGTTGGGAATAAGATTCTCTAAAACTAGGATTCTTGTATATAGGAATGCAAGATTTCATAGCAAATGATACAAGTGAATATATAGGTCTCCCTGAGGATTACGTCTCTGATTCCCAGTTGTTCAGAAATAATTTAGATTTGCATGGTCCGGTCCTGAGACTTCTTTCCTTATGCGTTTCTTCGCAGATGCGTATCCTCAATGGCAGAACTCCTGGTGACACCCTTGGAAATTATACATACCATGACTGCAGAGGAAGTAGTGCTATCGACTTGTTCATCTGTAGCGAAGCACTACTCCCCTCTATTTGGTGCATGCAAATCAAACCCCTAATTTATTTATCAAGGCACTGTCAAATTACATGTAACCTTGACTACTGTGTTGACCGACAACAAAATGCTACTCCCATGGAAATATTTCCAGTGCCCCCGCGCTTACCTAAGCTCACTTCTGAAAACCAATATCAATATCAACTTTCACTACTATCACAAGATGCAATAACCTCTATTTCCGACTTTATGACAAAGGATATCACAGCCACTCAACTGAATATTGACGAAGCTAATATCCAACTCACTGATATAGTGCTCAAAACAATCTCATCACTCAACCCATGCTCTTTCGCATTACTGAACTCTAATCCCAAATGCCATAAAAGAAGACGAAAGTCTAAACCGTATTTTGACCAAGACTGTACTCGTGAACTAGTGATCAGTTTAGGCAAACAACTCTCCAATAATCCCTGGAATCCACAACTCCGACAGTCGTATAATAAAACTAAAAAGGACTACCAGAAACTCGTCAAAAGAAAACAGAGGATCTACAAACAAACTATCATTGATATAATTTAAGAAATCTGGGCAGCACAAACAGTAAAGAATTTTGGACCCTCATACAATCACTTGAGAATATTGATACATTAAATCCCGCATCTGGCCCACCTCTTTCTGACTTATACAAACATTTTGACACCATTAACCACCAAAATCAGTCAAACTGTACTGATAGTGAAGTGAAAGAGGAAATAAATACCCTGGAACAGTCTGACCATGGAAATAACCATCTTTCTGAGCCATTCTCCTTAAGTGAAATAAAGACGGCTATTAAAACTCTAAAAAATAACAAATCAGCCGGTCCTGATAGGCTAACAAATGAAATGTTAAAATACGGGCAACTCTCTCTTCTTTCTCCTATCACCAAATTGTGTAATTGTATCCTGCAGGCTGGAATTTTCCCATCGATGTGGGCCCAGGGCTACATAGTTCCAGTTCATAAAAAGGGCGCCAAAGGAGAGGTATCAAATTATAGGGGAATCACTATCCTGAACAGTCTCGGCAAACTTTTCACTAAACTCCTTAATAACAGGCTCTCAAACTTCCTGGAAGAAAGTAACATCCTTCCAGAAGAACAAGCTGGCTTCCGTCCAGCTCGTCGAACAACAGACAATCTTTACATTATTTCTACTCTTATAGATAATTATGCTAAGAAAAAGAAAAAATTATTCTTCTGTTTTGTCGACTTTAAGCAAGCCTTCGACTCGGTTTGGCACGACGGTTTGTTCTTGAAGCTCCTTCGAATAGGAGTTAGTGGAAAATTCTACAAACTCATTAAAGACATGTATACAAAAACAGTACTTCAAGTTAAGCAAAACAACTCGCTCTCGCCTAAATTAGAAAGCTTGGTGGGAGTCCGCCAGGGAGACAACCTCAGTCCTACCCTCTTTAACGTATTCGTTTATGACCTCCAGTTCAACCACACCGAAAATGACTCGCCTTTATTACATAAAGAGGCTATATCACATCTAATGTATGCAGATGATTTGGTAATAATGTCGAAATCTGAGGGTGGTTTGCAAAATAGCCTCAATCAACTAAAACTATACTGTATAGCACCTGGCATCTCAACGTAAATACTGATAAAACTAAAGTAATGATTCTACAACAGCGAAAACGGAAGAAGAACTCATCTCCTGTTTTTCAGATAGGTGATACAACACTACAAATAGTTCAATCCTACCGATACCTAGGGACTACTTTGAACGACAAAGGCCAGTTCATAGACACTGCACTTGACTTCAAGCAAAGAGCTCAGAAGGCATTATATAAAATACGGAAAGTATCTAATAATAGTGAACTCCAAATAAACATCCAAGTTAAACTCTTTCAGACCTTAATTAAGCCTATTCTATTATATAACTGTGAAATATGGGGATTAGAGGAAAAACTGCTCAAGAACACACAAAATTTCTGGATTAGCATTGAAAAACTAAATAAAACACATTCAGAACAAATTCAACTAAATTTTTGTAAAATGGCCCTCAGAACTTCTCGTCGGGCACATTCCCTTGCATGCCGAGCAGAACTTGGACTTTTCCCCCTTCACTTCGACATCCTCATGGCTACTCTGAAATACGACGACCGACTCCAAAACACACAAAATAAACTTCTTAAAGATGCTTACGCCTCTGGTAACCAGAACTGGAAAACAAGTTGCCAAGTTCAAGAATGCGGCGAACTTGGCAACTGGTGATATAAAAAACATGACTAAGTTTCAGAAGAATAGGTACTACAATCAAATAAAATTGCAGCTGGAGCAAGACTACAAAAACTATTTCCTCCAAAAAGTTCAAGCGCACTGCACCCAATCTGGTAAACTGACTCTCCTCGCAACCATATATGAAGAATACAAATTGCAGGATTACGTAGAAAATATACAAAACCCGGATCATAGACGAACAATAACAAAACTACGAATCAGCTGTCACAAACTCGAAATAGAGACTGGTAGGTATAAAAACACCCCAAGATGTGACCGGATCTGTCGCTACTGTACCCAAAATGTAGTAGAAGATGAAGTACACTTCTTGCTATACTGTCCTCGACATAACAAACACAGAGATTATATAAACCAAATTATCCACAGTAACCGACTCCCACCCCATCCGGAAATTATAAAAGTTAAATCTATACTAAATCCCCACAGAGACAATGCTTCAAAAATAGCAAGACTGGTACACCAAATTTACCAGTCAAGGCTCAGCCTTAACCCTCCATCAAAAAAACCGGCTGGACACTTCTTAATTAGAGTTTATACATCAACACACTGGCAACTTCTATGTTATGTCCTAGAATTACTACTAACCCACACTGTTGGTTCAAACCGTACTAACTAATAATTACTACGTTGCTATAGTACCATAGTAATTATATTGTTTTGTTTGCCATACTTGTACCATTTTACGAGTCGTGCAATAAACATATTGTATTGTATTGTATTGTATCGGTTTGAAGGCATTTTGAAAAAAAGCAACATATTTCGTTCTGAAGATTTGATACTTGTATCGTTTAGAATTTGATTGAAATACGTTAAAACTCGAGGTAATAAGAATATTTCCTGAAATAACCTTGTATATTTAGATGGGTAAATGCAACCTCCAAACATGGATTTCTCCCCTTCTGTTGGTTTAACCCTGTTTGGAAGTTAGAGTAAATGGCCCCAGCTCAGATACAATACAGAAGTTTCAAAACAAAATACCTCCACTACAAAAATTTGTTCAATTAGCATGAAGTACAATATTATATGGCATATACTTAGAAAAATTTAAAGGCACGGAGTCTCATGATTCTAGTAACATATGGCCGTGAAGTACATGTAGTGCGTTCGTGCAAAATAGTTGATTCTGAGATGAAAACAATCAAAACAATTCTCATTGTTCTCTGTAAACATATGAAGATAAACGATAACCAAAACCAGATGTGGTCTACGACAACGTATTGAAACAGCGAGTATGCTGCATCACGCTGGTTCTGGATATCGTTTATCTTCATATGTTTATAGAAAGAAATATCAGGTGTTTTCGCCTCAAAATTGGCGATTTTGCACGAATGCACTACCTCACGGCCCTGTTATTCGAGAATGATGAGACTCATCTTCTCTAGCCAAGTCGACGTACATCACGTTGCTCTAGCTTTGCGATGTAGTTGACTTGGCTGGTGAAGATGGATGAGACTCAGTGCCTTGAAACTTTTCTGAGTATACAATATAATATTGTACTTCATGCCGAATGAACAATTTCTTGTATATGCAATATTTTACTTTTGGCACTTGTTCTGGGGCCATTTCCCCATCTAAACATATATGGACCTTTATCCTACATCTGGGTGATAAAAATAATGACTGATTCCATAAAATCCTTATTGGTGCATAAAAGTGTATTTGAGATAAAATATAATACGAGCAGTCAAATCTGTTGTTCAAAATGGGATGCAAAAAACGTTTCTTCTGTTTTCTAATATTGGTAAATATTCAATATCAAAGTACCAGGCAGCTATCATTAGTTTGAAAACATAATAACGGCAAAACTTTTCTGGGTCCTTTCTGTGTGAGACGTCTGGTTCTACATTTGTGGTGACCAACCTACCAAAGAATATTGCGAGCTGCTACTCAAAAATAATGCATATAAAGACATACTTCCACAATACTTCCAGCCTATATACACGGCTGGCATACTTGATTTATACTTTTGTCATATCGATACCTCTTTACTAAACGGGTAAGAATAGTACGAAGAACTGGTATACCCAGACTACACAAAGCTTCTATGCGATTTCATATAGTAGAATCGTTTTGTACTTTTGTAAATGCTCACTGCCGGATGTTGATGACCCGAATCATGGGGAATCCCCACCGAAACACAGTTATGCGAAAATAGAACAATTATCCGCTTGAGCGAAAGATCCAGTCTCATTAATATGCATGACCTGTCCACGGTTGTGAAATGTGAAGCTCATAAATGGCAAAATTATTGTGTTTCTGATTGAAGCAAAACACAAGTAACAAACAAACTATAGAAACAAGGAAATATACCCAAAGGGGTGTATCACAAGATGAAGTGTTCGTGACAGGATAGAATGTCATAGAAAACAATCTTCCTTCTCTTCTGGTAGTTATGTCCTAAGTCGCAAACCAGGTAAAAATGTCCTAGATCGGTTTAAATATAGGAGCCGGACATGTTTTTCTACCGGAGATTTCCCCATTTACACCGGTATATATAGTTGAAAACTACGTTAACTGATTTTATCCCGTTAGTTTTTTTCCCAGTCTAAATAATAAATGTAATCATACCTGTCTATGAAGTAGTATAGACGATTTCCTTTGAAATGGCGACCTGTTCATTCACTCGGAAAGTTGTCCAAGCTTTATACCGTTACTTTAAAACCGAGCGGACTGAACCTACAGGTTTAATATCTTACGTGCATTCATGTTTCTAGTTTATCCAGGCTAAACTGACTTATCGCCGTCGTCCTTAAACAACGAGAAACACTCTCATCCGAGTCAACATCCTCCGACCTGAACTAACCCAACCCACTAACTGTAGTAATCAGTCTCGGTGTATATTTCAATTGCTTCTGTTTTTTTGTGTGAATCGTGCATTTGTGAGTCATAGTCGGGCAGTCGAGCATACACAATTGTATGGAACCTTACCTTGTAATCACTATAATCTAATGTCTTTTTCATGTTTCTAGGTCAGAATTTTGTGCAGATCACAATGCCACTTCTGAGATATTTGCATACTGGTAATCTCAAGATGGCCGCCAGTTTTTAGTTTTAGTCTGTCTGTTTAATTCATGGGCAAGTTGGGTTGTTTACTACCATTCTGATATACAAAAAATCTATCATCAGTGTATTACTTAAATAAGTATAAAAAGGCCCGATGGACGTCTGGAACGATCAGCTGATCGATATGTTCAGTTGTATCATATACGACACAGTGCATGAATATTTCCATTTGAAGAATGCCCGACCCGACCTCCCCACAGCGCATGCTCGATTTCGCAGGCTCCATTACCATCCCTGCCACCAATAGTGGAAGTTGACCTTTACTACGTTGCTATGCCGTATAGGGGAAACCAACCAACGCACGGTTAAGTTTGAATCCAGCCGAACAACTCCTTTAATGTTGCACATGAGCGAACTACTTTTCATATGCTCTGTCCAGATAAACAGGGGAAATTATTTCCAGATAATTCTTTTTAACGCTAGGTCAACAGAGGTATTATGCAGACTTGAAAAGTAATCGAAATGTTCGGTGAACATATATATGATGTCACTTCCGGCGATGTGCGCGAAGGCCCCGAATCCGGTCCAAAAATCTGACTGGTGGCTGGGGTGTTATTAGACCCCCAGCGAGGTTATTAGATCCCCAGCGAGGTGGTTGTGCCCGACCGGAAAGAATGACTGCCTCCTAACTTTTTACCCAGATAAGACATTTTTTTCCTGACTTGCAACTCAGGTGAGACATATGAAAATGGACATTCTTTCCTGTGACATCTCTCATTTCACATCTGTACGGATCAAAGGGGCTCGTTACCGTTATTAATTGGTTAATTATGTTGATTATAGGGTGGGGGTGGGGGGTCGAGGTAAGGATCAACGAAGTTAACCAATTAACAACGGTAAGGAGCCCCTGTGGTACGGATCATGGTTTTTCAGTCAATTCTCGTTGATTCTTCTCCATACATCGCGAACTAGCTAGTATTTGGACGTCAAAGTTTCCAGTTTCATAGCTACTTCTGTTGGTATTATTTTCAGCCTAATGGCATTGCAGTGTGTGTGGAGCATAAGCGGTCCAATTCAAAATGGCGGGAGTAGTAATCAAAGCGCCGATAAAGTCACACTGACCTCTCTGAGCGGGTCACATGACCAGAATTGACCCCGGGGTGAGGCGGTCATTGTTTTAAACTTATTTTATTGTCCTAAATAGGCAATGGGATTGTGGACAAGTTATTGCAACTTATGAACCACTCTCCCTACATCTCCCTAGTATAATCCGTGGCGTGTCCTACTCCTCCTACTCCTCCTACTCCTCCTCCTCCTCCTCCTCCTACTCCGCGTTACTCATACTATTAAAGAAGCAGGCCAGGAAGGCAAGAGACATGTGGGTTTCGCTTCTTAATCCGTGGCGTGTCCGACTCCTCCTACTTCATGACATCCCTTGGTCACCCTACAGTAGAATGGGTCGACTGCGCATGCGTGATGAGTAGTATAGAAAGGGCACAGCGGGTCGCATAGGTGTGGCGCAGTATAGGGTGGGGCGAGAGACCTGGGGTTTTCACTACGTGAGATTCCATGGGCCAGGCTTGCACCCTACAGTAGAATGGGTCGACTGCGCATGTGCGATGAGTAGTGCGCGCTGAGTAGTATAGAAAGGGCATGCAATCTCCCTATTTTATTTAATCACTGCGGCTCCTTTGGGTGTTCCTGCGAGGTTGGTTCTGATTTACGTCACGTGGTAGGGATATTTTATGTCCGTTCAAACACCTGGCTAACCTATAGATATATGAGGGTCGGCCCAGATCCCCTGGGGTGGGGACATACCCCTGAGGGCAGTGGGTGGGTTCAATGAAAGCCCGTAGCAATAATTAGGCAGCTGGACAGTTTATGTATAAAATAGTATACAAATAGATAAATAATATTAGACTTTGTAAAGGTTTACCGGTACATGCGGTCATTTCCGGCGGTGATGCTGTAACGACCGGTACCGGGGATGAACCTCCGCGGAGTAGTCCAAAGCTACTTCAATGTGAATTGTCACGTATGCCCCAGTCGCTTCGCCTGATTCACCGAGAATGAAATCTTCGCGAATATCCGGAGGCCAATTGACCCTTGTCCTTAGATAATATTATGCCCCGTGCACTTCAAGGTTATAGCAATACATGTCTTATGCAGGGTGAGAAGGGAGATCCCCATGTAGAATAATACATAGACTATGTAGCGAGAGAAGGGGAATCCCCATGACATTGCATGGTGAGATTCGAACCAGAAGTGCATGGACCAAAGGCTAGTACGTTGTTATCGCGACCAGGAGCACGTACATAATACCCCAGGTATTAGAGGGCGAATCCCCGACATATACTTCAGCACTATGTCCAGCCTTATAAGTCCAATGGGGAACCCACTCAGGGATATTTGTAGAGTACAAAGTGTGACGCCTTTTTTCTGTTTCACGCTGTACAATGGGTACAATGGGATGAGCTGTCTCACGCTGTAGAGTACGATGGGCGGGGTCTCGAGGCGATTAATTGACATTCGCTGAAAAATTCTGACTGCGCATGTGTGGTGCACAGGCAGATTTGGGATGGACGTTTGAGGTCTGGACGATCCGTGATCCAATGGGTCGTGTGTAGTGGATATTCAGTCAATCTGCGCATGCACAGCCAGGGAATTGTGGAAAAACGGCATTTGAGTGGACGTTTTGGAGTCGAGGTGGACCATCCTTGGTCCGAATGGGTCGCCTGGTGTGTCGGGTGTGTAGAGATGGACTATCCGTGAGCCAACTGGGTCGTGTGAGTTGTCATTCTTAGGGGAGAGACCGACTGGAGTAATGTGTAGTGGCAATTGCCGTCAATCGGTGCATGCGCAGTCAGGGAATTGTGAAAAATAGCATTTGAATGAACGTTTTGGGGGTAGAGATGGACCATCCGAGGTCGTGTGGGGTGTCATATTGAAGCACTCGTGAGAGAGATTCCAACTCGACTAGTGTGTAGTGGATCTTCAGTCAATCTGCGCATGCACAGTCAGGGAATTGTGAAATAAAAGCATTTGAATGGACGTTTTCGAGTCGAGGTGGACCATCCATGGTCCGAATGGGTCGTGTGGCATGTGTGGGGTGTCCTATTGAAAGGGCATTGGAGTGGGGTTTTGGGGTAGATCTAGGCAATACGGTGTTGCAACGGGCCGTGTGAGATGGAGATAGCTCATCGGCTAGAAGATACAGTACAGAAGCACTGGCGAAATAGCTCAGAAGCTCTGATGTGTCTAGATATACCATGGAGTTGACAATAATTCATCGAAATGCAGTGACGCCTGTCAACGCCTCGTGCTACGCTTAATGCCTGTCTCAACGTCTTAACACCCTGGCTTAACGCCTTAACGCCCGATCACAACGCCTAAGCGCATTGTCGACCGTTCAATCACAAGCACATGCTTTGACCATTGGCCGTTAATCCTTGATGGAAGTGTCGTCACCACCGCTACCTCTAGTCATTCGCAGCCATAACGGACCATAACGTGCTACCCAACGTGCAATGATCAGAGGTATGCAATTGAACTTGGGCCAATAAATGGGCCAATAGCAATACGTTATGTGTTTGAGTTTTGATTTGACAAATTAGCTTGGGATTAAAGAAAGGTCTCAAAGTAAACATGTATGTTCGAAAACACGATCAAAATAAATAATATGCGGCCAGAAGAAATTTTTATTTCGTTGAAAGTGACGGTTGAACATCGACTTTGCACGTCTTTGAGATACGGTTGTTTTTTTTTATTGTAACACAGTAACGCCCACCAAAGCCTAGGTTAACGCTTCAACGCCCTTGTGAGATAGCTCAAAAGATCTGATTGGTCTAAATGACGGCTGAGGGAGTGAGTGAGGTACCAGCGAGCGAGTGAGTGAGTGAGTGAGGTACGAGTGAGTGAATGAGTGAGTGAGGTACGAGAGTGAGTGAGGAGGAGGTGGCGTTGCTCAACGCCTGTCTTAACGCAGTGTCGCGTTGACTGTTTTTATTATGGTGTTTATTGTCTTTGTTTGTCATCATCATCATGATTGCTCCTGTCCAATCAGAAGCCGCCATTTGGTGTTGCGTCTATTTTCGGTCATGTTCGCCTTTGTATGTTAGACGTATTGTCGGCTGCTCTTGCCCAATCAAAATCCGCGTTTTGAGAAACTACCCATGTGATGCGTCAATCGTCGGTCATGTTCCAACCATGTTCGTCATCCGTTTGTCCTGAGTGTCTTCGGACTGGATATTGAAACATGTCCTGGAATAGCTCATCACGCATGTTGACCGCATTTAACCGTCTTCATGGATGGGAACTCCATGGTTTTCATCATTTACCTATGCGTGGGATCGTCTTTGTTTTCAAGCGGCAGCTCATAGATAGCCAGGACTGTTTTTTATGATGACGTGAGCATGGTAGTGTACGCCTGTTGTAGGTTATCCTGTCCGGCATCTTCGATCGAGTCACATGAGTATTAATACTCAATAAACACAATAGCCGCTGTTACAATTCAAAAGTTAGGTTCTTCCTCACTCAGGCTTCCTTGGAATGTAGCCTGGCTATCTGAGGCAAAGCTCTCAGTATCACTGGGTGTACTCTCAGTATCAGTCGGTAGACTCTCAGAATCAGCGGGTAGACGCTAAGTCTCATCAGTCTCATTATCCACATCAGTGGGTAGGCTCTCAGTATAACCGACAACGGGATCATCGTCTTCTGGCACTTCGGTGTCTTCATAGCCATGTATATTATTCCTGTGTCTTTGGGATACTGTTGTTTTTATGGATGTAACACAATAACGCCCGGCAACGCCTAGCTTAACGCTCTAACGCCCTAGTGAGATAGCTCAGATGCTCTGATTGTTCCTTCTTTCTCTCATCTGTCTGTGTCATGGCGTTAAGACGTGTGATGGCAACATGTCTTGGAACAGTGTGAACAGGGTGTCTTACTCTCCAGCGTTATGGTGTCACTGATTTAAGAGGGACCTCTCTCCTCTGCCTCTAAGTATGACATGCGCAGTACCACTTATCCTCTTCATAGCTCTCCTTTGCACTGGTTCGATTTTGTCTTTATCGTATACTCAAAACATGGCGACCAAACACAATTGGCGTACTCCAGCTTTAATCTCACAAGGCTCTTAACTACACAATGTCATGAAAAATTTAGTGTCATCTGCAAAGATTTTGCAACAACAGCTGAGAGCTTCAGGAAGGTCATTTATGAGAAATGAGAATCAAGACAGGTCCAATACACTGCCCTGAGGCACACCGCTAGTTACACTAGTCCAGCTTGAATAAGTACTGCTGACACACACGCGTTGTTTCCTGTCCGTTTTTTCTCCATGCTGCCTTTTTGTCTTTGACTACCTGCCGTACATCCGAGATTATCCATTGTGGACGGATGTCCCAGTGAGGTTCACTTTACGTTTAGGCACATGAGTTTCAATACAAGTGGTGCGGTAGCTTCTTCCGCATCTTTCTATGAAAGTTCGTCATCCCAGTTGATCATGTTTATGCCTGCCAATATGGTATGCGCATTTGCTTTATGGCACCGGTATACAGTTTTAGAATTCACTTCTTTTAATTTTTCGGACAAGAAGCATATTTCAGCAATACTACGGACACTCTTTTCAGGAAAGGCATGGACATCAACACTTGCTTTGAAATCTTCGGAATTCGTGATGATAAGATCTAAACTACTACAGGCTCTTTTGTTCGAAATCTGTTGGGTTTATCCATGACTTGTGACAAGAAATTATTACGCAGCGTTTCTAGAAATAATTTTGTTTCCAACACCGTCACCCAGCACTGACAAGATATCACATTATGTTAGGAAAGTTAAGTCTCCTACAATGAGAGGATGTAACGTGTTTAGAGAATAAGACTTGTTGATCTGCTCATTTAGTTGTGTGAGTTGTCAACATCGGACGATGGGCTTTTAGGCCCTAAAGACAGTCCCATCTTATACTTTATTCTGGTCTCTTAGCTCAATCGTGCACCACACAGACTCAAGAAAACTAAAGGAAAAGGAACGGCGTTTAGACAGAATCACACACGCATCATAACTCCACGTTCATCGGTCTCAAAGGAGCTGGGAGTGAAGGGTTCATATCCAATTGAATAGACACCAAGACGCTTAATAAATTAACAAAGTTTATTGCCGAAATGACTTCCTGTTGACGCTTATCACATACTATATGCATATATACATTTCACAGTAATAGACATGCGCAATATAGAACGTCAGTTATAATGAATCAATACATATATACATGCTCATCATGTAAGTTAATAGAAGCAAACATAAGGGCGAAAAACAAATAGATAAATATCAAGCAGTTATATTAATTACATTAGCAGTAGTCATGCAGTTTAGAAACATTATGTACACGTAAATATCCTGCATTACAATTTAATACGAGAATGCTATAACCCGCTGCGTGCGAAGATGCATAAATGAAATTACATGTTCACAGATAACATTTCATGACAAAGAGGCAATATTTTAAGGGCGGAGCGGGTGGGTGTTTAAACTTTCAAATCAAGCAAACTATATAGGACCCTCTAGTGTCAACAGAAACCCATGGAATGAATAAAAATCATCAAACCACAGAATATATAGTGCAATGGAAAACAAAGGTAAGCAAACAACTCACACATAGGTGAATGTATATTCTTTCACTCACAAAAGCACAAAAGTGTTAGGTGACAAACACAACTCACAGCCAAAGGCACAAACAAAAGTCATGATGAACACTACTCAATTAGGTGTTTTTAATGCCAAGAAGCATATAAAAACATGCCAATTGAATAGACACCAAGACGCTTAATAAATTAACAAAGTTTATTGCCGAAATGACTTCCTGTTGACGCTTATCGATATCACATACTATATGCATATATACATTTCACAGTAATAGACATGTGCAATATAGAACATCAGTTATAATGAATCAATACATATATACATGCTCATCATGCAAGTTAATAGAAGCAAACATAAGAGCGAAAAACAAATAGATAAATATCAAGCAGTTATATTAATTACATTAGCAGTAGTCATGCAGTTTAGAAACATTATGTACACGTAAATATCCTGCATTACAATTTAATATGAGAATGCTATAACCCGCTGCCAAGCCGCAGGCACCCGCCAATACAAAAACGTAAGACTCAAAATTTACATGCCAAATTGCAAAACGTGAAAAAAGGCTCAACAAGCACAAGCTAATGAACCTCCGCTAGAATGAGATCTCTCATGCATTGTGAAACCTTCATTTTTCCACACAAATCTACATCTAAGTAACCCTTGTACGCATCACTAGCCCAATCACCAGTAAGCTGAATCAGCTCTCCGGGAACCTGAGCTTTAAAAACCCATGATGTGCCCCCTCTACGGAAACTATGTGTGGAGAATAAATCTGAATCATAACCGGCCTCCAACAGTACACGACGTAACGCCTTCATAAAAATCGGGTATGTAATAGGACGAAGCTTTCCATGTTTACTAGCCTGAATGAAAGCGGCTGAATCAGAATCATTACAAGGCACCAACCGAATCATATTGTTGAAGGCCAGAACTGGGCACAACGGGGATCCAGGAATAGCAATAATCGGAATACGTAGTTCTCTCTGCCCAAACTGTATTGTCTTGGACCATTTCATCAAAACTAAAATCATCCCGTCACACAGCCGAACATTACCTCGTGTTAACTGTTTTTTCTCATCAAATGTAGCACAAGTACCAGGCACCAAATTAGATTTTCTAGCCATGAGAAAAAATGCGAACAAGAATAAACACCACAAAGTAGCACCGAGTGGTGTTTCTATTTCTAAATATGGTAACATATCTAACAAAATTCTTGGCGTAATAGGTAAAGCTTTACTAGGTAAATGTGGATGCAATCTCGACAAGCCTCTTAGAACCAACCTTAACTCAGCCGCCAGCATGTCAGGGGGAGGGAATCCTAACATGATATGCAGAGTACGTACACCACAAAGATAATTCTTGATAGAATCAACTGACCGAAAAGATCGACCAAGAAATTGGGCATACAAACACATTATGAATTTAGATGCGGGAAAAGCAGCATAGCCAAAAAAGGTGCAGAATAACAAATACGCTCTCCACTGCGTCAAAAAATTCTTGTTGGTACCCTCTGCATATGCATGCCTGATTGACTTCCTAACTCCTTGCTGAAGGCTTTGGCTCAAAGACGCTGCAACAAGAAAACACACAGCAAATAACAAATTTACCACTCATGAACAAAATTGTAAAAATTATCAGGTACGCAATACTCTATCCACACCTCATCACCAATAGCTTGTTCAAATCTTTCCTTAAAATGGTCACCTAATGACCACCTTGACAATAAATCGGGCAATCGATTGTCTACCCCCGGTATGTGTGTAGCACGGATTTCAAACTGACTCAGAGCTGCTAACCAGCATATTTCTCGGAGACATGCCTGAAGGAAAACATTTCTTGTCGCCCCCGAATTTAGAACAGTAACGGAAGCCATATTGTCACAATAGACAAGAACACGTTTTCCCTCAAGCGCATCACCCCACAACTTAAGGCAGATCACAATAGCCAGCAATTCCAGCTCAGTTATGGCTAAACCCTTCTTGATATGTGGAGGAAACACTCCATGAAAAAAGGCGTTACCGCAAACCCCACCACAACCGACCATACATGCATCCGATCCCATAATAGCATCTGGTTCAGACCAGTCTTCTATACACATCATGGACACACCATTGTAATGAGGAAGGTATCTGGTCCACCACTCTAGGTCCCCTCTAATAGCTCTAGGAATTTTATGTTTCTCTCGGGACTGACAATGTAAAGAGCGCAGCCAATTTAATAACCTGGCCACGAAAATCCGCCCTGGTCGGACACAAGATGAAACGAAATGTAATTCCCCTAAAAGAGATTGTAATTGCTTTACAGTAGCACATTTTAATGATTTCCATCGTTTAACTAACTGCATAATCTCTCCGAGCCTTTCATCACTAATTTCTAAAGTCAGCTTCGTTGTATCAAACATAACTCCAAGAAAATGCATCCTAGTAGCTGGAGGATAAGCCTTTTCAGGAGCCTCCTCAAGGCCACAAGATTCTAACACCTGTTTTACCTCATAATCCGCTTGGATAGCCAATTCTGACTTTTCGGCTCCAGCTATGTCATCAATGTAATTTACTACACTGACTCCTTTCTGTTTGAGCATAAACACAATAGCCGAAGAAACCCTTTGACATATGTGAGCCGATGACCGGCTACCCATGGCCAAAACCCTGTCAAAGTACAACAAACCATCCCATTGATACCCCACCAAATGTATATCGCCAGGATCAATGAATATTTGACGGTACGCACGTCGTAAATCCCTTTTAAATAAGAGACACCCCTTTCCTTTTACTTTAATAATGTTTACCAAATCGTCTACGTGGGGATATTTCAGGTTAACAGGTTTCCCCAGATAATGATCTTTGTCAATTCCATCGTTAACAGACTGTCCCCTTGGCATACTCAAATCTAGAATTACCCTTCTCTCTCCATTTGGTTTTGGCACCGTGTTAAGGGGAGATAATTTCATGTTGACCTGAAAAGGATTTTCCTTGAAAGGACCAATTATAGCTTGGTAATCAGATTCTTTTTTCAAATATTTCTGCATAGCCACAGGGAAGTCTCTGGCTCCTTTGTGATTTTGAATCTGACTGCAATGAATGCCTTGATTCAATACCACCCCTTCATATCCTATGGGAAACCCGTATTCTAAGAAATCACAAACCTCATTGTCTACGTAATTCTGTAAATGTGACCTCCAATATGGGATATGTAGCTTTGTTTGCAAAGGTATTCTACACTGCTGATAATTATATTTACCAGATTCTATAACAGCATCATGTACATAAACAGTGTTGTCTGAAACCACTATGTTCTCAAAACCCTTATTTGACATGGATACATCCTGCACTATTGTTTCCCTGTTAACGCGACAGAACCGTTTTATACTTTCAAGGTCAGTTACAGAATTCTCCCCATCGGGCACCACCTTACTGTTCGAGTGGATGTTATTTATCTCAATCTGATCATTAATATGGTCGCTCTCTATAGCAGACTGAAACATATCATCCACTGATGATACACTATCTGAACATACTCTATCAATTTGTGTCTTAGAGACACTATTACATAACATGGGTTGTACAGCCTGATGCCTACTTGATACAAAACTTGTCTTCATATACTCGGGAATGAATATATCGGCTTCAGGGTTTAAATCAAATTTGTCAGATAGTCATCTTGAAATTTCCTTGTTTGGGCAAGAAGTTTCACACTCTGGGTGTGCACGTTTGACTTTATCTTTTTGCCAGCAAGTGGCACAAATGTGTTCCACTTCTCTATTTTGACCCCTGATCTGGGCGGCGTGAGGGGACGAGGCATGACAACGATTCCTCTGGAAAAGCGAGCAAAACCAAACAATTTCTTTGTCTTCCTTTTTAGTTGCTCTGTACTCACGCTTTTTATCTGAAAACATGTTTCTTTTGACGTGTCTAGCCAAGACCGCTGTTTCTAACACAGACCTTAAGGCCCAATTCGATTTGCCTCAACCAAGACGCATACCAATTAAGGATAGCCTGCCAGTCATATACCTCTGAATAATACACTATTTTCTTCAAAAACTCAGTGCGACCTTTCCTTTCTTTTGACGATACATTTCCCGAAATAATTTCTAATTCGCCAGCTACAAATAATTGAAAGGTTAAATCCTTGAATTGCGTTTTTTTTCCAACATATTCGTATTGGAGCACTGAATGTGCCCATACTTGTGGCACTTTAACTCTATCAGATGATTTGGCTGCAATACCAGATCTCTTCTTCCTAAAATTCTTTCCACTCTTATTTTTCTTTTTGATCTTTCTCTCGTCACACTCGGATTCACTACTCTCTGAAGTGACCTCAGAATCACTACTAATATTTGATTCCGAGTTTGGCATATCTATCAACTCTTCATCTGATTCGGTAAGTAAACCAAGTTTTTTCAGTTTCTTGTTAACTGTCTTAGCCAAACCAGGTATACATCTAAGATCCTGTATACAAGTAGTGTCACTTAACCCTGATTTAGAAAGTTTCTCCTGTCCACTTTTCTTTAGCTTCTTTACTTCAGATCCTTGAGAGGTTACTTTAACTTTACTGTCAAATTGCATATTGTTCACCACATCACCTTTCAAACGAAGATCATCAATCTTTTGTGTTGACTCAGCAATTTTGGCTCTCAGTCGTTCCTTCTCTAGTTCTTGTCCTTGTCGCCGTCTATTCACTTCCTTCTTCATCTCCTCTGCATGAACTCTCTCCAGCTCTGCACACTTAGCTCTCAATGCTTCCAATTCGGCATCTGGTTCCAAATCGTCTTTGACCACCGGTAAGGTAGTATCCTTTGACCTGGCTCCACCAGTAGTGTCCTTTGGCCTGGCTCCACCAGTACATGTCTGGTTATCGTCAATCGTTCCCAGTTCCTCTTCGGTAGACATTGAGGATTCGCTCTCACTTTCCACACTGATATACTGTCCTCTCGAGTGCAAAAGTGCGTAATTTATCCGCTTGTGGTTTCTTTTACGCCCAGATCGTCTTAAATCAGTTGTCATTAAATCAACAAGTCTATATTCTGACAGCACATAAACCCGAGCTCCGTCAAACAGTTCTGTATTTAACACTTTATAAACACCATATCCTCAGTTATATCACTTTTGATATCAAGTGTCCTGTGTATAATACTCGATTGTTATCAGCACAGGAATCAATCAAGATATATTCCCAATACGCTGTTCAATATAGTCACTTTACCCATTAACCAACTTAGGGTAACTATAAAATCGAGAGCCCTCACTGTACGTTCAATCAAAATGAAAAATTTGAAAATCAATTTTCCTATTTCTAAGCTTAAACTTACCTTCACATACTTTTTGCTATCGTGTTCTTACGCGATTGCCTAATTGTAATATATTACCACAGAATAAAAATAGTCCCTGTACTGCCCCAATGCCCATGCGCGAGTACCCAGATCCCACGTGACCGACCACGACACTTCCTTCTTCCCCATTCAACGCAGTGTGAATAACCCATCAGCGGGGAGGCTGGGAGGGCCATCACAGTATGTGAAGGTAAGTTTAAGCTTAGAAATAGGAAAATTGATTTTCAAATTTTTCATATTTCTTGCGATGTTAAACTTACCTTCACATACTTTTTGCTAGAATACCATAGCAGGACGGAGGGAATGAGTGGTCGAAAACAAAAGGACCCCGAGCATAAGCGAAGGGGAGTACAGGAGTCAGCGAAGTAATCAAAGACCATAAATGTATAATAATGACGATATGGTCCTTGATATACTCATCCGGTCTATAGAAACTACAGGCCCAGTGAATAAAGCTGACATACACTAGACCCAAAAATCTCCCCCCCCCCTTCTTTTTGAAAAATTGGGGATAGCAAGATTACTTTTTGATCATCATGAATACCATTTAAATTCAAAAATATTTCGAATTTTTGTAACCAAATCCGAGCGTCTTCATGCGCGCTGCCACTGAATTTTTCAGGGAGGGTGGCATTGATCATAGCCTTCGCCAATTCTTCGTTATGTACAAGATCTGCATTTATGATAACGTCATCAACAAGTTCGTTTACTGAATCCGGATTATCAACTAATTCATTAAGGAGTACTTGCGGTGGACCATTCTCTATACCCTGGTAAAATTCAGAATCCGCATTTAGTCCGTCGTCATCTAAAGGGACAGCCTCTTCTTGTAAACTAATATCAGGTCCTTCTCTATTCATTAACAAAGGAGCGGGACTATCATCATCTTCGTCATTAATCATAGGAGCGTTTTTATGTGATACAACTGGGAATAGGGGACGGGTTAACGTGCCGCTACACAAACGCATATAAACAATGTACCATGAATTATCTACGACCCAGGGCTGAGAGAGGCAAACCTTCCCCTCCAACACTCTACCCTTAACATTACAAATTCTCTCCCACATCGTATTTGGTGTCAATTCGAAGACTGTATATCCAAACAATGCCAAAGCAATTACTAACAATATAAGTAGCAGACATAGCAAGTGAGAAATCATGACTTATGAATTAGAAAAAGCTAATCTCTAAAATTTTGTACGGTCACGGCAAAAATCGCAAAACCAATCCACCATCTGCCCGGATATGTTCTAACACCATGTGACCAGCTAGAGATGTCCCTGGAAAGCCCCAGATTGGCTCTGTACGAAAGACCAGAAGGCTCCGCATCACAAAAATAACTCGCTTGGCTTTGCAAAGAGGTACTCAGAATCGTGCGCTTTGTGGCAGTGGGGATATGGCTTAAACGATATATGCCATGCCATGTAGACTCTCTGCTTTCAGATTAAATAAATAAACAAAAAGACACATAATACGTTTTCCTGAGGTTTCTTTTATCTGACACCAATATATGCTCAGATTCCTTTAGCACGATAACAACACTAATACATGTTAACCACATCTTTCAAGTCACTCAATAAGCTAGAGTCATATCACTAACCGAGAATAATTTAACAAACTGACCTGTTGCATTCTTATTTTGTGCTTCCTTTCTCCTTACTGAGGAACCCCTGACTTCTTAACCAATGCCAAGTTTCGCCTTTTCCATCATGTGTGTGCCGCAAAGCGTCCCACGCAGAGAAAGTTTTCCCACAGTGTCCCTTGCAAAAGTCTCCCGCTTTACCCTAACTGTCATTATTTTATACCGATCAAATCCCCTAAAGGCTTATGCTATTCTTCGGGATTTCGTCATTTCCATGCCTTCCCATTGGTCCTTGATTTGCTCATCACTCTTTCTGTATTCTCGATCTCCAGTTGCTATGGAACAAATCTATTAACAGCTTTTCTGTTGGGAACTGATGAATCATATTTTGTCTATGAAATCACACGATACAGTGAGTCATACCTAGTATCCATTATCTGGTGCGAGTTAATTAACACAGGTCGAATAAATTAGTCCAACCTATCCCGGTGCCTTAAGCCTCAAGCATCGCAATAAATCAGATATCATCCGGTTTGTATGATAATTATTAGATGCTACAAGAGCCCACAGAGAGTATCCCCTTTTTGGAATAAAGTTTTCATATCTGTTTATACCTTTTACTAAAGTGTCAAGTTTCATAATTAATTATCCCATAATTAATTATCATATTATTTCATATTTGTTCTATCATATTGTTCTATGATATTCTATGATATGACATACCCCCTCAATAACGAATTTGAGACCCTTCAAATTGTATAACTGCGGGTGGAGGTCAGGTGATCAGAGGGTACATTAAACTGTTGGTGAAGAGATCTGTCTTTGGTATGTACCCAATCACCATACATTATAAGATAGCCCTCTGGATGTGGCGCAGCAGGTGGAGAGGGGTCCATCCTTGCACTTGAAGAACATCAGTTGGGGTACGATCTAAGCGTGTGAAGATCACCCGTGGTGGAGCCACTTACTCGTGTAGAAAGTGCTCATCCCGGAAGATCTCAGGTATGGAGATCGGCCAGTCCCTCGTGAAGGCGATGCGAAGACTGGAACAGGTATGACGGGTTATAAGCCGACTACAGTGCTTAAAAATCGGTGTGAAAAAAACGTTACATGCGCACAACGAGGACATGTAAAAGAAGAAGAAAATACCGGAACCAACAATATAGTTTGGTTTGGCCGAAGACGACATGTATACAGCGATAACACTTAAGTAGGCCATTTCGACAATTACATACATACAGGATCGATATTACAAGACATTATACAATATATGTGAAAACCAGAGAAAGGTCAGTGTAAACCTAATCTACCCCATGTATACTACACTGCTTGTTGACAATACACCGCGCACTTGGCCGCGTACATTATTAAAGTGATAGAGACACAATGTCCTGAAGGAAAGATAAAACGTGTTCAACCATGGACACGCGTCAGACACTCTCGTACAACTAAATTAGAGAGAGCACACGTTGGTTGTCTACTGCATATGGTATCTTTATATCACTGCCTGGCTAATGTGAATATAGCAATTTGAGCCTCAGGACATGTTTGTTAAAACAAGGATGAATTAGACCTGGCTATCCCATATTATACATCGCTATGCCGCCAGACAGAAATAGCTGTCTGTACGACGAATGGAATACAGGGACCATACGCCAACAGCAAGATATCATCACGAGATCGAAGCATGAATATTTGCTATGGATCAATTAGAAAGACACATATCAAAATAGTTACAGCCTAATAATGGTTAGAGTACGCTTAAATTTTTCATCAAAGAAGACCGTGCTGTCGGGATGTAGTTCCCTGTGGGTGAGTGATATGTAACACCTTATTAGTGAAAAGCTGAATCATTATACATCAGAAGTAATAGATCTAATAGTAATCAAATCATACATGTATATGAACTTGCGTATATGTAAACTAACAAATCGATATACAAATTGTGGGTTATCTAACAATTTCTCTGTTGGTGCCTTTCAGACCAAACATTACCCCTGTTACCAAAAAGACAGGCGATCATAACTCCCAGAGTTATGAGAACACAACTCCCAGAAAAGCAATGTGCTTCGATAATAGAACGTAACAACGATTACACATTTCATAAGACATGCGTGAAACACCGTTCTTTTTTTTCCATGGCGGCATGATTGCACAACAGATGGTTGTCCAATTTTTGTTCGTTTTGTTTGTTTGTAGTTTCGGTTATCTGTCTTGTATACCCCTATGACATAATCTACCTTGCCTCCTCCAAACGACATGTCCCCATGTCCAGCTGCAATTCAAGTCGATTGCCAAAAAGCCTTTTTTTTGTTTCTGAAGAGTGGCATTCACCTGGCAGTACCTTCTGTACCCTAACCAGGGATTAGGTTAGATCCATCTCCTGTTATAGATGAAGGAGAACCGTGGGGCTATATGATAACCAATGAATAACCAAAGATAATAATCAAAATTGTAAAAGTACACAACCATTTCTCGGATTATCGGCGAACATGCTGCCATGCGGTGCGCCTTTTCCCCTTGTGTAATAGTCATTGCTAGAATATTACAATAGTCAGTAATGGCTTGATGAACACTTGGCACTTCCAGCGCCGAAGTTCCCTATCGATTTTCTGTCAAAGTGTTGTTGGGCACTAGTGTTCGGAGCGTACAGTTGCGCGGAACAAATTAAGACAAACCGTCACAGTTCGGTATAGCAATATGTGATAGTGAGAAATACTTATTAATTCCTTGAACATTATATACTGGCCTGTTAAAATATTGGACAACACCGTCACCAAAGTCAAAAACATTTACAAATGATCATTCACCATGTATGACGAAGACAACCATTGATTTCGTGTGTTTCTGGTGCCTGGTAAGTAAAGGCATCGGACGTCCAATATTGAAAACATCTAAAAGTTATAACATACGTCATGCCTGCAATTTTGAAGCGTGTTTATCGAGTGACATGGTTCTAAAACAAGGATATTTCACATGCTGGGTTCATATTATTATGAGTTACATATGTATACTGGAGTACCTTCTCGTCAATGTGAATTATAAATCACTTATACACGTATTCGGGGGCTGTGTGACAGCTCTGGGTTACGTCCATAATGTCGCTCACGTGAAGAATTACAATATTTTTCTCAACGTGGGGGCCACTAGACAACACCAAGTAATATTCTAGGTCCAAATGGGTAAAAGCGTAATATTTATAAAATACCCTTTGCACCGAAAATCGACTGTACCGAAACAGACAAAACACAACAAACCTCGGATATACCAGTACCAAGTAATCAAATGGGATAATTATTTATTCACGTGCAAATAATTTTGTATAATTTAGTTGTTGTTGTGATTTTAGAGAATTTCCATTCCTTTTGAGATAAGCTTTAGAAGCTGAAAAGGAGACAGGACAACGATCTGGTTTCATTCGTGTAACTCAAGTTTCAGACTTTCGGTAACATGGTGTGCATAACGGGATTCCAAAAACTGAGTTGTAAATCCACCGTTTCAAGATTCAGTACACAATTTTGAGAGAACCTGGTCTTACACCTGTATATAGGCATTTGGATCCCAAGCATACCAAAAGATAAATTACCGTATTTATATGTTTGGACAACTGTTCATTAACTTTATTCATGTTAACTATCGCTCTACAGATATTGATACGGGACTGAGGGGAAGTGTATTCACATGAGAATGCCTAGGTCATTACTTCAACCCCCTGGGAATGAGTTCCAGGAGCAAGGGGTATTCATTTCCCTTTCATCAAGCTGATATGCGACCATATATGCACATCAACTGAATGCTGTAGCTGGTTAATTTACATAGCCATTCAATTAACTCGATTGTTGTTTTTTTCCACTGATTGAAATTTTTAGCAGAGACTGCCAGAAAATAGCCGAAAGTGAAATACGTAGTTTAGTTTATGAATGTTATTCATATTCATTCGTACCACTCAATAGGCACTGTTTGCACCATTTTCCTGCAATATAAATAACATGTTTAGTATGCAACAACACAGGCGATCCGTCAAAATGAACTGTCTTGTTCAACTTTCTCCAGTATACCAATATATACAGGCACAATGCAATAATCCGTGCCATTCAATTGTGAGAAAAGCAACCGCATATTGAAATTTCAGGTATTTCAACAGAATTTCAAAATCCAAAGAACTGAATTGGATGTTCCTGACCGAGTAAGCAATGGGAGGTTGACGAGAACTATAGTCATATCGAATAACATCGAGCGCCCTGCAGTGCACTCAACGCAATCCCATAGACTGACTCGTACCAGCCAATTTGTGGAATTTAACTACTTGTGAATTTGAAATGCGCAGGACAACACCAACCACGCAGGTATCCTCGTCTCGATCTGGAAAAACACACACAACAACACTCTATAATCATCAGAGATCTCCATAATTTCAACACTATCTCATCATCATTTTCCTTTGGTCTCTAAATCTCTATTAATCTCACCATGATTATTAAACGTATAATTCAGTATTATTCAAGACAATGTCAAAATTACTGAATTCTCAATATCATCATCTCTTTAAGTGAAACGTAAAATGACTGTTGTGGGCACAACGCCGTCGCAAAGTACAGAACAGAGCCACGTATCTTGGCTTGAAATGTCGTCACACTGCAACCTCAACGCTACCCCCAAAAATTTCAATTCGTAAATGTTATCATCAAACATCAGATATCTCATAAACATCAAAATCCACTGCCGTAATCGTCAAATACTCTCAAATATTTCCATTACTCAATTCATATTTCACAAACTCAACATCTCAATTATTACAACTTCATCATATTAGCTTGGGGGAGCGACCCGCCAGCGTACGGTCAAAGTTCACCTACTTAACCCTAGTCATAGATTAATCAAGGAATAGACCTGTAAATTATGTGGTCATTTACCCGCAGATGTCCACGTGATAATACCACATAATTAAGTGCATACCTTCTAAACCACCTTTCAAAGACATCTTTTTCCAGGTTGCGTTTAATAATCACAATTCCACAAAATATATCATGTATTATCCACATCAAACTTCGCCGTATATCCAGTAGTAACTATATTTTATCTCAAACACTCCTCAACTACTCCGTGACCACCACAACTTTGGACCTGGTTCATGTCACCCCCAGGTAAGAGAATCACGCAAACATGTTAAACAACATTTTATCCGACGAAGCCTACTATATCCAATGTTGAGAGACCATCGCTATATTAACCTATTGATGAGTCACAATTGTTTCCACATAGCACGCTGCGCTCAATCGTCATTTATATGCAATCGATATTCGAGCTCAAGGAATAGCACTAGCCTAAAACAATTATTAAACGTGAATGAATCCCATATGGCGTCTCGTAGAGCCCAACATCAAATGCTCTTACAGATCTCTATGCCAACGTCCGTAATATCAATACTTAACAGTCAACAGATAAGTACGTTGTTATTCATTGTCGTCAGACTTCGTAAATTAACTCTCCATTTCACTAATTCGCTTCTCTAATTTTTATTCAAATTCTACATTAAATATTTCATCACTCTTCATTTCTCCAATGGCTCATTACTTCCATTATTTAGACATGTCATTTTTCCATAGTTATCACGGACAGAGTACCCTGACATAGTGTAAATAGACCTTTATCCATGGTCAAAATCATCACTATGCCTCAACTATCATTGGGAATTTCTAATCAATCACACAACTAATTATCTCCACTATTAATTCAATCTCAATTGGTTCAATGTTTTCTCTCCTATATTGTACAATTTCGGAACGGAAATCACAATTCAGGTTATCGGTCTGTAGGTGAATTGGCACCTCACTAGAACATAACAACCGCCCTCATTAATATACACATTAATCTACGAGGATAGGAGCCGAGGTCATTCATCCCTGGTGAGTCATTGTTCTACTAAGTCTTTAAACATAAACTTTTGGAGCTTGTCTTAAAATACGAACATTCTTCTCTGCAATTATTTCTTTATCTTCTACAGATAATTCATTTTCAGGAATCCAAGTCCCAATTTTCTTATTTGTCTGATCTGCGTATATCACATAGTAATGGATCTTTCCATTTTCATCTTTCCTTTTCCTTTTAAGACATTCTCAATTGTCCTAACTTTATTTTGCAGTAATTCTTCATCAGTTGGCCTGGGTATCATGGGTGTAACTATTTTCTTTCCCACGACATATCCTCGGTCCACAATCATTTCTTTGTTTTGAACTGGCTGCCTGACATTCTCAAAAAGTCCCAGATCATCTATTTGATCGGGTTGAATAATGTCTTGAGCCTGTTCGGTCTCGTCAACTTGGGGCGTAGGGGTCACTCCTACGTCTCCATTTTGCTTCTCAACACGAACTACACTAGTCTCTGAATCTTCAGGGATAACGGGTAACGGTTCGACTAACTTAGTCCCCTTCGTTACAAAGTTATCTTCTGGTATCTCGGCTTCATCAATAACAAATACGTCATTATCCTTAATCTGGACAAGTTCCAACAAAGGTTTTGTAGGGCCCACGTGGCGATTAACACATTTCTTCAATCGGTTGCTATGGACAATACTCTCGACCAATTTATTTGATTGAACATTCCTAATTTTAAAGTTCAACAACCCAACTTTAGTAACGACTCTAAAAGGACCTACCCATTTCGAATTTAACTTTTTCGAAAAGTGTTTAGGGGTCACTGGTAACCATAGATAAACAATATCCCCAACTTTAATATCTGGGTCCTTACTTTTCATGTCATAGAAATACTGTGTTTTACTTCTACTAGATCTATAATAATAACGGCATTTCCGTACTCTAGCAGGCTTTCTTTGTCTATTTGATCCGCCACCCCTATTGTGGCCTTGGTTGTGATAATAACCATGACCCTGAGGGTTCCTATTTTGTCCATTTCCATTTTGTCGAAGCCCCTGATAACGCTCACGCGGTCTCTGGTTATATTTATAACTCTGGTTTGGTTGCCGATTACCTTGATAAGGCCTTGATTGACATTCTCGAGCCATGTGTGTCTGCAAGTCTTTCGCGAGAGCGGCTATCTGTCCCCTAAGTTCATTTAATTCTTCCCTCCAATTGGTCTCATATGTATTTTCTATGGCCTCTCTTCGTGGCTGGTTTGCTTGTGCCATTTGGGTAGAGATTTCCGCTAATTTTGAACATTGGATTGTGGATTCCAAATCCGCAGGGTTTTGCATTATAACCTGGCACGCAATTTCAGGTCTCAACCCTCTTATAATTTGTAATTGAGTTACATCATCCGTTTTTCTCAGCCGGCAGGCTAGCTGTAGGACCGAATCGACAAATGCACTGGTCGACTGTGACGAGCCCTGTCTTAATGCATAGAATGCATTCTCCAGATTAAACATCTGTCTCATGTTTAAATATTTGTTTTCGAAAGCCTGGCGCAATCGTGGCCAGTCTTCGCGCTGAGCGTCGGGTAGATATATACACCATATTTCCGCAGCATCTTTAGTTAAGAGCTGAAAATATTGTGCCTTTTGATCATCATGAATACCATTTAAATTCAAAAATATTTCGAATTTTTGTAACCAAATCCGAGCGTCTTCATGCGCGCTGCCACTGAATTTTTCAGGGAGGGTGGCATTGATCATAGCCTTAGCCAATTCTTCGTTATGTACAAGATCTGCATTTATGATAACGTCATCAACAAGTTCGTTTATGAATCCGGATTATCAACTAATTCATTAAGGAGTACTTGCGGTGGACCATTCTCTATACCCTGGTAAAATTCAGAATCCGCATTTAGTCCGTCGTCATCTAAAGGGACAGCCTCTTCTTGTAAACTAATATCAGGTCCTTCTCTATTCATTAACAAAGGAGCGGGACTATCATCATCTTCGTCATTAATCATAGGAGCGTTTTTATGTGATACAACTGGGAATAGGGGACGGGTTAACGTGCCGCTACACAAACGCATATAAACAATGTACCATGAATTATCTACGACCCAGGGCTGAGAGAGGCAAACCTTCCCCTCCAACACTCTACCCTTAACATTACAAATTCTCTCCCACATCGTATTTGGTGTCAATTCGAAGACTGTATATCCAAACAATGCCAAAGCAATTACTAACAATATAAGTAGCAGACATAGCAAGTGAGAAATCATGACTTATGAATTAGAAAAAGCTAATCTCTAAAATTTTGTACGGTCACGGCAAAAATCGCAAAACCAATCCACCATCTGCCCGGATATGTTCTAACACCATTTGACCAGCTAGAGGTGTCCCTGGAAAGCCCCAGATTGGCTCTGTACGAAAGACCAGAAGGCTCCGCATCACAAAAATAACTCGCTTGGCTTTGCAAAGAGGTACTCAGAATCGTGCGCTTTGTGGCAGTGGGGATATGGCTTAAACGATATATGCCATGCCATGTAGACTCTCTGCTTTCAGATTAAATAAATAAACAAAAAGACACATAATACGTTTTCTTGAGGTTTCTTTTATCTGACACCAATATATGCTCAGATTCCTTTAGCACGATAACAACACTAATACATGTTAACCACATCTTTCAAGTCACTCAATAAGCTAGAGTCATATCACTAACCGAGAATAATTTAACAAACTGACCTGTTGCATTCTTATTTTGTGCTTCCTTTCTCCTTACTGAGGAACCCCTGACTTCTTAACCAATGCCAAGTTTCGCCTTTTCCATCATGTGTGTGCCGCAAAGCGTCCCACGCAGAGAAAGTTTTCCCACAGTGTCCCTTGCAAAAGTCCCCCGCTTTACCCTAACTGTCATTATTTTATACCGATCAAATCCCCTAAAGGCTTATGCTATTCTTCGGGATTTCGTCATTTCCATGCCTTCCCATTGGTCCTTGATTTGCTCATCACTCTTTCTGTATTCTCGATCTCCAGTTGCTATGGAACAAATCTATTAACAGCTTTTCTGTTGGGAACTGATGAATCATATTTTGTCTATGAAATCACACGATACAGTGAGTCATACCTAGTATCCATTATCTGGTGCGAGTTAATTAACACAGGTCGAATAAATTAGTCCAACCTATCCCGGTGCCTTAAGCCTCAAGCATCGCAATAAATCAGATATCATCCGGTTTGTATGATAATTATTAGATGCTACAAGAGCCCACAGAGAGTATCCCCTTTTTGGAATAAAGTTTTCATATCTGTTTATACCTTTTACTAAAGTGTCAAGTTTCATAATTAATTATCCCATAATTAATTATCATATTATTTCATATTTGTTCTATCATATTGTTCTATGATATTCTATGATATGACAATAATATTTCCTGCTAGAAGAGGGACCGAAACATAGACGCCGGCACAAAACAAAACACGTGTTTGTACGCGAGAGCTCTAATCAGGGCCCATAACTCTGCCATCATTTCAATTATAGACTGTAGAACAGAGTCGGTAGACGGACTCCGGAGAAAAGCCATAAGGAGACATATACTAATGACAAATCCGTAAGTGTAGAACCTGTAGATATGCCGGGATGACGAAATCCGGTTCATACTCCATGTATCACACGACAATGCATAAAATAGCGAAGTCTGGGGGAAAAATGACTAGGTGTTAGAGCCCATCAGCTGCACTAAGACCTAGACAATAGTTTCCCGTGAAGTATCAGCCAAACTCCAGCGGTAACAAGCTACCAGACTGCAGGAATATAAAACATAGTCATCTATGATCACAGAAGGTTATAATTAGATGTCATACATGTAGACAGAAAGACACTCCTGAAAACGATACAGCGCCCAAACCAGCTCCGGAACTGCAACGTCTGGAGTGAATCTCAGTACCCATCGGAAAGCGACGGGGTGAACAAACGACTCCATGCAACCATCATACTCCAGGGAGTGGAAGAAAAATAACGTGGAACGATGGGATGACACCTGAACAACCCGAGAGATCGCACATCATTACACATACATCGCTCACTGAACAAGACCTCCGTTCCAAACCGATACGTTTAAATCGGATGTAAGATGAAGAGAGGAACTACAAAAATGGCGTCCGAGATGAAAGGGATTCTTGTTCTGGAAGACGTATACATGAAGATGTGAAGACAACCAAATCGTTCTAGAAGAAAAGCTGGCAGAAGAAGTAGCAGCGGCCGAGGAATGAGTCCTTCAGCAAGATTACGCCCTAAACGTACGCAAAACGCTGCCAAGACAGCTGGGATCGTAGTATGAGAAATAAAATCAGAAACAAAAAGTCGCTGAAATTACTCATAAATGAAGCATTCTACGAGTATAACTGTCACCCGGTCGTAAGAACCTGATAGAGAGTCCGACATACCGGAAACGTGATAAACTCGTAGCGACGATCCCTAAAAGCAGGAGCAACAGGGGAAACAAAACACTGTTCCCCGTGCTTGTTATGAAGGACAAAAGCTATGATAATGTCTGACACAACACAAGCGTAGGTTATTGAGAATTAGTTGACTTCCGCTGTAACGAGAGGAGTGTCAATTCTCGAATCAAAAATGTTCTCCAGCCCTCCTCGACGCAGTCTTACAAGACTGGCTGAGACGGAGGAAGAAACACCGGTCAAAATGTTCTCCGATAAAAGTAGTGCAGTATCGGTGAGATTTGACCTCCAAAAACGATATAGGTGCGTACTGGGCCGAACACAACAACGCCACCGCAAAGATACCTCAGTGTCGGAAGAAAAGAACAGCAACACTACCGCCGGAATGAAGGCTCTTCCATCTATTCATCCAGAAGAGGAAAATAGATTCTGTGCTTACACTGCAGGTAATACAGAAACTGAAAAAGTCTGGGGTAGCTCGGTATGTGACAAAGGTCATGGAAACCGAAGGAGTATCCTTCAGCATACAAACCCGTACATGTTGCTGAACTACTCCACAGCAAACTGAAGGAAACGATGACGAAGCGACGCAGCCTCATACACCACTCTGGATACTCACGTAAAAAGACGGAACCGACCAGGTCAGTCAAATCCGAATTAGCCCTCCTCGTAAAGGAAGAACGGAAATGAGGAAGCCAGGAGTAGTGTATAGCAGCGATAGGGAAGTAACCTCAAGAAGAATAGCTAGAACGTAGTTTCTTCTAGTCACGTAACATCGAAGATGGTGTCCCCAAGCCGCGGTGTTAGACTACGTCGCCAAGAAGTCTGTCATCAATTCCACATTCTCTACCAGAAGTAAAGAAGATAAGAGAATGCGATTAAACATGAAAGGGTTCGAAGAAGCCAATCCGTGTTAAGTAGAATCAGATAACTTGTTCTGATGTTACTGACCGGAGTAATCGCAAACCCATGACGATCTGTGCATGCAAGAAGGCGAGTCGAAACAGGTCTTCCTAAAAGGAGTCGAAGTGGAATACAAAGAGGATCAACCAAAATCCGCGAAGGAAGAAACTGTAGAAAATCTCTCCTCGTTTCATTAAGATGACCAACTCGGGGAGCATTGTCAGAATTTTTGGAGTATAGATGAGCCGTACAAATAGTTGAACGAAACAAACCCAAAACGTTTGGATCAAACGAATCGATCCAAATTCTGACAAAAAAATCATATCCGGTGATGATGCTCCCATGACGTAACAGCAACACCCAACCCTCACGGCCTACATAAATCATATGGGTCAACGAGGAACCGGCAAGGACGGTAAAGGAAAGCGCATGCGCGACCCTCGTTAAAACCCCAAGATAAATGTAAAACTGACCGGATGACCCGGATGAGGCTGTGACACTACAAAATGAGTTATATTCCGGAGTGAAAACCGAAATAGAATTCATAGTGTCTAGCTGCAAAATAATACAACAATGTACCAACTTACAAGTTGATAAAAGTTGTAGACAAGAAAGAATGCTCTATGTAAGATAGGCAGAACTTCAGGCAGCTAGATATACGAATAAACCACCAGTGATCTCGGAACGGTAATAATAAAAATATACTACCGAAGTACCGTTATAAAGGTTTTATACGAAACGTATAAAAACTAAACAGACGAGACACAGAGGTGGAAATTCGTCAAAGCGGAAACCGTTGAAGCAAATAATGGAGTGAAATATCCTAATGCATAAACAGTTCCGTAGTGACCAACGTAAGCGTTTGCACGGTCGAAACCAATACGTAAAACGTATACGATGATCAGATGTCTTCACAACTTACGATAGTAAGTTAAAGAGTGAACGAACGGAAATAACAAGTGCCCCAGGGGCTATAACCGACGAGCACAAATTGAAGACGAGTTACTCTCAATAGCTGCGTTATTATCACCAAAAAGTTGTTAATATGGATCAGCAACATCATGGTGACATAATCTGTACTTCCTCACCGGACGTGACAGAAACTGTTGAGAGTTAGCCGGCCTAACTGGGTATTTAGGCCGGAGACGCAGATGCACGACAACCAGTGCCTGAAAAGGATAGGATAAATACGATACCCTATGCCTAACAGGACCGAAATGGAAGATAAGATCTGCATAACCGGAAGTAGTCGAATGTGATGTCAGACCAGACTGACTGATAACATTCAACGTTGCCGGACGTGGAGAAGCAACCGAGACAATAGCATACGATGAGCCCTGTAGCGCCACCCCTCCCTTTCTTCCGTAACGGACAGGTACGGGAGGATACAAGGCGGAGTAGGCAAGTTATTCTTATCGTAGAATAAACAACCCGATAAAGTAGGCATTTATTCTTTATCGTAGAATAAATAGCTCGGTGATACATCGTATAATGTCAGTAAAATCGGAAGCTGATGCCACGTAAATTGAAACATGCGCCGCAGATAGCTAGGCCGCAACTGCGGGCATGTAACCTTAACTTCCACGTCTCAGAATCGGTGCGTGGTACATACGTTGAATACCTTACGGACCGATGAGAACGTAAGAAACACCCGTAGAGTGGGACATAACATGATAAGTCACACGACGAGGTACATAAGTGGAAGTAACTGCAGCCGTAGACGAAGCTTCCACAGAAACAAAAGTGGAAGACCCGTGATATAACGATGATACCGGAAGGTATGTAGATACCGGGAGGTACAACGTTAATGGTTGCATGTAACCATCCGATGAAATCGGAATAAACGCAGATCGAAAGACGGGCCTACGTTGTTCCAGTACCGGTTTAACAGAATGAGGGGGCGCTGACCATGTTATACGTAGCAGAGCCCTCGATAAGTTCGGCACATTCAATAAAGAACGGCGAATTTCTGTAAACCGCAGCCCCCACAATTCACCTCAGCAATTCTTTGCCGAGGTAAATGCCGTGGCACAATCAGTTCACCTCCGCAATATTTAACATGGAATATTTATTATTGCCGAGGTGACCTTTCTGAATTGTGAGGGCTGAAAACCGGAACCTGGAGTAATAACGACCGAGTGGTGTTATTACGTGTAGGTGCAATAGTAAAGGTAGCTTGCGCTAGCACAGAAGCTTAAGTACCATTACAAAACGACAATACCGCAAAGTATGTAGATATTGGAAGGTATGACGTTAATGATTGCACGATGCATAAGTAAAGGTAGGTTGCGCTGTAGTAGATGCGGCAGTACCATTACTAATACAACAATGATACCTGAGGGTGTGAAGATCCCGTATGGTATGATGTTGTTGGTTGCATATGAGTGTCCGATAAAATCGGACGTGACGTAGATTGATATTGTATATCAGTCGATGCATAAGTAAAGGTAGGTTGCGCAGATGCTGCAGTACCATTACTTGACGATAATACCGGTAAATATGTAGATACTAATGGGTAGTTCGTATGCATATAGCTATCCACAGAGGCCGGGATAGACGCAGACCGTGCGGGTGCACGATGATCCAGTCCCGATATAGCAGAACGGGGAGGCGCTGACTTTATCAGATGTACAGGCGCTCTCGATAAATTCGGCACGTTCAATAGAGAACGGCGATTGTCTGCATAATCGGGAACTGGATTAATACCAACGGACGAGTGTTGTGTATTTATGGGTGCAGCAGTCGTATACCTGTTAGATGGTAACGAATTGCGCTGATTAGTTGTTAAATCATGTGAAAATGACGAATCCTTGACAGGGACATTAGTCAAAAACTCCGAACTTACCATTCTGTAATGAAGGCCCGATGTCGGACATGACGTCGTAGTTGAAGGGTCCAAGGTAGCCGCCAAGGTGAAGGTCGTCTGATTTTCGACAAGACGACCGCCATCTTGTTCCCCCAACCCGGCCGTAACGATAACAGAATTAGCGGGAGGCGGAGACACATAACAACAACCGGAAAACTTTCACGAGCCGAATTCGAATTCGCAACGGACATAACAACCGAGACCTGTATCTCCGACCCATTCCTGATAGACTGAGGCGGAGATACAACCAAATTCTCGGCCCCGGTAAATCCGGGCGGCGATTCATCAGCATACGAACCGACAAGATATTCCTGAAATACGTTGTTGGACCACGTTTCACACTCAGAACATTTGGCGTACAGGTCACACCAAACCCCCCGGCACGGTGGACAGGCGGAGTGGGGATCCGTAGTCGGCTTTGACTTAGCACACACAATGCAAAGACAGACGCCATTTTGATTTTATTAGATTCTCTCCGAATACTCCCTGATACGTTGACGAAGACCAGGCCAGTAATCTCACACAGAATCACAGTAAATCCCACGTAATATCGAGGTAAATATCCAAGGTAAACTCCCAAGGTAAATATCCAGGTAAACACGCAGGAATTCCGAGGTAATCCAATGTAGAAGTTAACTTTTGTTCAAGACACAAAGAACAACGACTCCTCCACTGCAAGTTGCAATGGGAAGAAGGAAGTGTCGTGGTCGGTCACGTGGGATCTGGGTACTCGCGCATGGGCATTGGGGCAGTACAGGGACTATTTTTATTCTGTGGTAATATATTACAATTAGGCAATCGCGTAAGAACACGATAGCAAAAAATATGTGAAGGTAAGTTTAACAGCGCAAGAAATATAAAGTACTTCAAGTCAAGTTTAAACTTTCAAGTCAAGCAAACTATATAGGACCCTCTAGTGTCAACAGAAATTCATGGAATGAATAAAAATCATCAAACCACAGAATATATAGTGCAATGGAAAACAAAGGTAAGCAAACAACTCACACATAGGTGAATGTATATTCTTTCACTCACAAAAGCACAAAAGTGTTAGGTGACAAACACAACTCACAGCCAAAGGCACAAACAAAAGTCATGATGAACACTACTCAATTAGGTGTTTTTAATGCCAAGAAGCATATAAAAACATGCCATCAATAGAACATTCAGGAACAGTGATATGTCCTGGGTGTTTAGGTTTCACTCATTTGAACAATATGGTAAGCAGTTGGACCCTCTTGTTTAGAAGTCTACCTGTGTTTGCATCAATCACCTTTAATTTATTATTTACAGGCGATAATGATTGTACTGTGAGAGGTAACGTATTTACAGTATATCCATCGCCAGGAAGGGTTTAGTCAGTCATCACAGCCTCTCCTGTGATTGTCACGCTTTCTCCAGCTGCATTCCTCTCCTCTTCGAGATAAAAGTTCCCCTCTCTATCTCTTCCCTCTCTCCCTCTGTGGCGTCAAGTGGCGTTGAGACGGTCGTCCTTATTCTCGCGAGAGAATAAGTCTCTTGTCTAATAGTTTATGACTACGAGGTATCCTATGCTAATATAATTGGACGACGGCTGTCTAACAAATGACTGATCCAGCGTATATATATTTCTCCTATGATTGCCGCATGTGATCTTTACGAAATGATTGAGCTTCATTACGACGGAAAAAAAACGAAACAGAAAAAAAAACAAAAAGAAAAAAACGCAAGAGATTTCTAATAATCTGGACGGATTGAAGAAAATTCCACGGACTGGAAAAGAACCGACTTGGTGATATATAAATCAGAACAACAGCCGTATTGCACTTAAAGGTGAACTGTAAAGCTTTTAATTTTATCTAAATTGTTGCTTATATACATCTTGTCTTATGTGACATAACTTTTATACGTTTTTGGGGCAAATATAGTTTGCGAAATTGTACTAATAACAATATTTAAGTTATCCTGTTATAAATCCGTCTTGAAAACTTGCATCGCTTGTCCCTCTTGGTTTGTAGAACGTTATGATGTTATAGTGGTCCCCTTCATTCAAGTTTTATTCAAATGTGACGTCATGCTACGTCGGATGAATGAACGAGGACCACTATAACGTCATGACATTCCAAAAACAACGGGAGGCAAGCGATGACGTTTTTAAAAGTTCTGGCTCTCGGTATAAGTTTTGACTTCTCATATATCCAAAATAAAACAATAACCCACAGAACTATTACCACACATAATTGTAACCACTATAGAAGTTCTTGTTTTATGACATTTTAACAGAATATTGGAAAGCTTTTCAGTTCACCTTTAAAGGCGTATTGAGAATTAAATAAGTTGCTAGCCCTATTAAAGCGAGGTGATCATACTAAAGAGATTTAACTTTACTTTTGACGGAGGGAGATATCTCT
This sequence comes from Hanleya hanleyi, assembly GCA_036873755.1. Classification (NCBI taxonomy): domain Eukaryota; kingdom Metazoa; phylum Mollusca; class Polyplacophora; order Lepidopleurida; family Hanleyidae; genus Hanleya; species Hanleya hanleyi. The sequence goes on from JAVTVY010052728.1 coordinate 87,493, forward strand.
ACTCGATATGTTAAGGCTACTAAGCTCTCCTGCAGACACTTTTACACACCCTCTAGATTTGTCTTTGTACAGCTAAAAGTATTCCTCATAGCTATTGTAATGTATATATTTTTTGAACTTGCATATCGTACGGATTCCAAATGTATAAATGTGTTCTCTGTAAATCTGTAGGCTATGAAGATATTCAAATTTAAACAAGATAATTTTGAAAAATGAGCCTTCTTTTTTAAATGACTATTTTCAAAGAAGTATTCAACTTATCATAACTTGCATCATCATTCCCTGTGGAAGACAATTCCAACAGGAAATCTATGTCTTAGTTTTGTCAATTTTGGTCTAGTTCTTATTCTATTGAGATTTAATTCAACTTCAAAGTTCAAAACTGTGAGTTGCTCGATTCTATGAAGAACTATTTCATTAAATGTCAATAGAATGAGAACTAGACCAAAATTGATAAAACTGAGACAAGGATTTCCTGTTGGAGTTGTCTTCTACAGAAAATGACGAAGCTAAATATTTGTTTCAAAATAGAATTTAGAAAATTAAAATTAAATTAAACTTTTAAATCAAATTCATTTAAAATCCAAATATCTTCCAAACATACAGGTTTACAGTAAACAAACTTATATATTCAAAATCCTCAAGAAATGTTCTTTCAAGAAATATATACATTACTATATCTATATCTACTTTTATCTGAAAAAAGACAAGTTCTAGAGGGTGTGTAAAAGTGTGTGCCGGAGGGCTCATTATCCTTAAATCACAAATTGATCAATGCGGAAATGAATGACGAATTCTACCAAAAAAAGTGAGGCTTATTACAGGCCATTCAAAAAGTGAGAGAGTATCGTACAAACATCCATGTCGAACAGTAAATTCATAATATCCCATACCACATCTCATACATACCGCATGTTTCCATCTATAAAGCTGTTGTATTAACCATCAGTCTATGTATATGCATAATTATGTACCGACATGATGCGGAGATGCTGGTTCTGTTACAGCCTGGATAAAGTATTAGAGAGATAGGTTATTCTAATTTATTCGTTCTAAATGGCTCACGCAAAGGCTCAGAAACGATCTCGTTTAATGTCAGAACAATACAATTGTTTTGCTATTTTCACTGAAGGATATAATGGAGAAGAATTGGGGGTAACTTAGATTTTGGTGGTGCCAAAGTAAGGAGGTGTCACACTAGTGTCAAACTCTTGGTTATCGGTCTTCATCTAACAACATTGAAACATGCATATAGTGTACCATATCTTAATGATATTTAACTTCCTGGCTCTTTCGTTGATGATATAAGACCAAATGCGTTACTATAAGACACAAATTGATTAAGTAACAGGTAAAGTTGCATCATTGAACAATAGCTGGTCAAACAGTTATAGTATCTGCTGTGTACAACAACGGGGGCTAATAATCACTGTCATATTGTATCCCAGGTTAGCCGATCTTATATGTATACAAAGAAATTAGCATAAAAGGAATCTAGATTGTAGTTGCAGAAACGCGCATTATTCGTTGTAGATTACAGAATATTGTACATGTGAATACTGGTTCGGCCGAATGCAGTGGGTGGGTGGAGGGGGCAAATGAACTGATGAAAAGCTAGATAGATAGCTAGATATTTCTTTATTTACGTCCGAACATGTATAACAACATAAAATGTGGAAATATATATAAAAACTGTACGTGCCACTCCATTGAGAGTTGTGCCAATCAACACTAATTACGTATAAAAGCTCTCCTGCGGTCTAAAATTTGGTTGCAGGATTTGGCGGTGACGTCGGTCATTTGCGAGCTAGATAGTACAAAGCACATTTGTTCTGTAGTACCTAAACCAAGAAAGTTACTGTCTAAACGAAAAACAAATTGAGCCTCTTGATACAAGTACAAGCAAACAACCTGACTTTACACCACCATGCTGTTCTTAACATATATTGACTTAAACGTAATGATATACCATTTAAATGTATGTACATGTTATGACGAAATAAAATCAAATTCCAATTCTATATTACTTCGTTACCTTTGGCGATTTACTGATCCACATTCGGGGAATAACCTACAAAATAAATAAACCCTGGATCCCCCACTCTGACATACAATAACTGGCGCATGCCGACAGATAAATTGATAACAAGTGACCCCGTGAAAGGAACACTGTTCAAAACATGCAGCGTGAAGAGCTTGTTTACAGTTCCCGCCATGTAATATCTACATATACGTTCCTACCATCCAGGGAGAATTTAAAAATGAATCCTATTCTTTACCCATGCCCAATTGACATCGTTCAAGGCTTTTATCACGTTTCGAAATCTTTAGCATTAATCCCAGTATAAAATGTTTGTAATACACACTGGACGGTCTCTTGTTTACAACCAAAATAGGCCAAGTTTTGAGACATGTTTGTTCGAGCCTTAGGTGGGGCGCGTGTGAGAATTGATTTAATACGATTGACTAAGGTCACACTCGTGTAAATACAACTTACGGATGGTAATGATCATTGCCGTATACATAGAAAAGTAACCTTGCACTCAAGTCAGAAATGGTGTGGTGTGAGAATACAATAATTGCACCTTACGACGCGTTAAATCCTATTTTCTCGGAAACGAGTTTGGTCTATTATTGAATCAAGTCCAGACACAATATGCGTAACTCTCAGGACGGTTTTCGGTATAGATGCTATACCGAGAGACCTACTCACCTCCGTACCGTTTTCATCGACCCGCGCCAAAAATAGCTTCGACCTCTAGATGACCAGGGTCACCTGCTCGACTCGTTGCCCCTCAAGTGACTCGCGCCAAAAAATAGCCTTGATCTCCAGACGACCCAGGCCACCTGCTCGACCCGGTGCCACCTCCCCCCGCGTCGTAGCAACCTTTCTTTGCTCCCTTCCAAACGATCCCCTTTCTTGAAACGCACCCCACAGAACCTGTTAACTAATGCTTGCATTTTTTTGCATTGTCATTATAGACCGCTATACAAAATCTCTCACGGTAGCACATCGCACACACCTGGTCAGAAAAGTTGTAGAGTCAGGAGGTGTCACAATTCAATTTTCGTTTATTTGCTTTTGGTTTCTCAAAATCAAAAATTGAAATTTGACCGTCAATTTTCAATTTTCGTTTTTCGTTTTCGGTTTCTCAAAATCAAAAATTGAAATTTGACGTTCAATTTTCGATTTTCGTTTTTCGTTTTACTTCGCGCAAAAATGAAAATCAAAATATTGAAAATTGCCTCGATTTGTCCGTTTTTCGTTTTTTGATTTTAACTTTGACGCGTCAATGTTAACTGCGCACGCGCAAGGCTTATGATGTCACTTTCGGTCCGCGGAGTAGTATGAAAAGCGCAAATCGGATTGTTTAGGCAGGTGTGGAGCATAATATGGAAAACCAGTAGGGGGAAAGATTTGGGAGTTTCATTACACTATAGATCCCTGGAGCCAGGCATTCGACCTAGATTATAATGGGCCAACTGTGCATGTGCAGAAGCGAGTAGGCATTCGTGCAGCAGGCGTGATGCATTATATGGAGAACAACGGAGGTGCATACACACGGTAGTTTCATTAAAGTAAGATAGTATAATAAATACGTGGGTACCCTAATTCATAACCCCCAAAGGAACTTCCCGCTTCGATGCGTTTGACATCCGCACTTAAAGCGTTGAAGCGTTTTTGACGCTGAACGTTGACGGGCATCTGAACGCTCCAACGATCCAGGTCCCAAAAATAGAGAATGGAGGTTGGACCTGAAGCGTTGAAGCATTCAGACGTCTGGCATCAAACGTGGCGATTGTGTGCTTGTTTGAAATGGTGGTTTACGGGCCGCTTATGCGGATTTCGCTGCCCATCACCGCGATGCTTACTCTTATTGGTATTACATCTTTGTTGGTATCTTTATAAATACTATATTTCAAATCAATAACAAATAGCGGTTGTGTGCATGAATGCTGTTCGCTTTTTGGCTCAGGCCTCAATGCCAATAACCAATGAGAACAGCGGGATGCCACCTATCCAGACCTGTCTGGTGCATCTTCACAAGTCCAGGTAAATCGTGAATCTTCGCACAGGGTTTACCTGGACATTTTTGATGATTCGAGTGAGTTCTGGAGTCGTTGCCTCAATCTCGAACATTTCATCCCCAGAGGTTATTTTGAATTAGCATGTCGGCATCCGCAGGCGGCGGTTTTTGCTTTGACTCACTATGTCGATTTCAGTCTGACATCAAAGTTATGCCAGCGATGTCACATCTCAAACAGTGCAGCTAGCGGATTGTCGTAATGAGCTAGCTGAGCCTGTTCAATAATTGGTTTGATTTAGAGGATACCCCTTGATCTTTTTTTTTATCCAGAACTACCGTGAGCAACTAACCAAGGCAATGTATAGATACCCTAACAAATCGATCAATACACTGGCTTCCGAGGATGGCCTGGTGGGCCACATGCCTCTCACGCTCCACACCTCTTATACGACACGATTTGTGTTTTCTATTCTACTCGGCGTACCGGAAGTGACATCATAACCCGTCCACGTGCGAACCTAACTTTGATATGTCAAAGTTAAAATTAAAAAACGAGAAACGGACAAGTCGAGGCAATTTTCAATATTTGATTTTCATTTTTGCGTGAAGCAAAACAAAAAACGAAAATTGAAAATGGACTGTCAAATATCAATTTTCGTTTTTTGTTTTTGCAATCCCAGGATCAAAAATTGAAAATTGACGGTCAAATTTCAATTTTTGATTCTGAGATCACAAAAACAAAAAACGAAAATTGAAAATTGACGGTCAAATTTCAATTTTTGATTTTGAGATTACAGAAACAAAAAACGAAAATTGAAAATTGACCGTCAAATTTCAATTTTTGATTTTGAGAAACCAAAAACGAAAAACGAAAAACGAAAATTGAACTGTGCAAGGTTACACGGACCGTGTCACTGCACTCTAAAGTTACTTGCACAACACGGGGCCTCAACTGTTACTGACACTGTCTCGACCATCCTAGTAAGCGGCGGGGTTACTGCCAGCTTCTAAATACTTCTGCAAGAGGTTGCTCCAAGTCTGAAAGGAGGGATTTCCGAACTAACAATCAGCAACAATGCAAAAGCTTACTACGAATTTACCCCTTACCAGTTATCTCCCCTCGTTTGAAGCTCATTTGTGCACAAAAATCCGTTCCGTTCTGTTCACACATGACTTTTATGTGGGCGACACTCCATACTACTCCATGAACAATTTATAACAGGTAACGTGGTTCATCGTAATAGTAAGTAAACATACTTAAAGTGGACAAGACAGTACCTACTCCAGCCTCAATAATGGTCAATTGTAGTTGTTGTCAGTTGTGTGCTATACTTCTGGTAAATACCCGGCTTCGCAGTTCCAAATTTACAACAACAAACATGAACAGGACTCAAAACATGTGAAAGCCCCACCCCCTCGATCATAAACTTGCGGATTCCCAGGCAATCACCTACTAAGCCCCACCCTTGCCCGAGGTTGTGGGTTGTGGGGGGCATTAGCCCTTGTGGCATAATAGTGCAATGAACATTGATTTGATTTGATTTGTATTCTCTAATGCCAAGTCCATGACACTTGCATTCTCTGTTATGTGTAGCTTATATAGAACCTTTGTGTGCAGTTCAGATATTGGACAATGTCATTAAAGGACCTACAGGGGTCAAACAATAGTACTACTATTCTCCCCATGTAGTACCTACAGGTGAAAATATGAACCAAATTATGTTCATTATTATTTTTTCTTTCCATATTCCTTTATTTTTCAGGTGAAGTTGACTTACATATTGGGCTGATATCACTCCGGTTGTATTGTTTGACAATTGTAGATCAATTTGATGCTGCTTTTGGAGTTATTATACTTGAACGAATGCTTCACTCAATTTAAATACATTTCTATCATGGAGGTATGTGGTTATAAATGAAGTGTGCCAAACATTTCTTGCCGCTGAAGACCGGAAAGTATTATTTTATTCATTTTTTGGTCTTTCTCGACCATCTGGGCACTGCCATTTTCTTGGCTAGGTTGACATAATTTGATGCTTCGAGCACCAGATAACGTCGCACCAATGTCACATAGAATTCTCAATTATGTGAAAGTTTAAGGCCCCGATGTGTCATAATTAAAAGAGCAGAAAACAGTTGGAATATCGATTTTTAAATGAGCATACTACATATGTACTATATTAATATGGGTGTATGAACACATTCTACTCTGTTTTAGAAAATGAATGGTATTAAATTTTAACAATGGACAGGTCGCTCAGAAAGTCGTGTTGGGCCAATCTGCAAATGAAGCTCTAATCCTTAATATGGCATCATACCTAAGACTTGAAAAATGGAACTTGTTGCTCCCTCGCTTACGCTCAGCATTAAGAGGATAGAACAAGGACTGGTTCGCTCGGTGTCAGTATAATGTGACTGAGTGGGGTGTCATGTCTGCCTACGGCATGATATTTCAGTGGGACAGCACTATAAAATGGCAGCATTAGATCTGCTCTGTTACAAGTAGGTTCCCCTGCCCCTCCCCCTCCCCTCCCTTCCCTTCCCCGTCGTGATATAGCTGAAAAAATGTTGAAAGCGACGTTAAACCCTATTCACTCACTCACTCACTATGGCATCATGAGTTCTAGTAGCCTCATTTTTCATGTTAAACCGGCTATGACAAATATGGCAGCACTCAGATGCTCGGAAATAAGACACAAAAATGAATAAATTCTTTTCCATCATCAGTGGCAAGAGATATTTGATACATTTTATTTTTAAGTAAAAACCATTCATCTTAGCTTGCTAAGGGCATTTCACATAACCGTTTCACTTAACACTACCCTTAGCTTATCGCTATGATTCGGCATGTATTTCACACGGTGCCACCTATCAGCAGAAAAAGACAAATATCTAGAGGGAGATAATCCTGTTCAAATTTGTTCTCCGTGCTGGCCAATGAAATCGTCCGTCTCATATGCTCGTCAGATGTATCTTCAATGAAAATCGCTGAGAAGTTTCACATTGAAGTATTAAATGACATAAAGAAGATGGCGATTGACTGTTTTAAGAAGAGTAAGGACATCTTACTATGTTTTAGAACAGAACGAGGTAAATCAATGTGCTATCAAGCACTATCACTCCCGTTCGGTGAGGCAATGGTTGTTCTGTCAGGAAGTGTGTCTTTGTTGCTTGGTACTCGCCGTATCGGCGTGGTCCGATGGCCTCCCACATCATCTGTGCCCATTTTGAACCCACCCTAATACACTAAAATAAGACCGTTATCGCATGGCTATGAGCAGAAGTTTCTACGTATGATCGTGCCATGCGTTGGATGATGAAAACCATTACAATAGAAATGTATTTGAATTGAGTGAAGCATTCATTTAACTGGGTTAAGCCCGGTTGACATTTCCATTCGCTAATAATGTGTACAAAATAACTGTAAATGTGAAATTATATTTTCTCATTTTTCAAAATTCAAAATCTTCCTCATGTCGAGAGTGACAACTGGGAGAATTTTCATGACCACACTCAAAGCCTTTAGAAGAAAATGCCAAAAGACTGATATAAAAGGATGGGAAAATTTGATTAATCAGATTTTGGGGTATAAATCCCCCTTAAGGATAGCTATCCCATTAGAGGGTCAAAATTGATGCTTTTTTATTTCTTCATTCAAATATTCACTATTTCGTCTAACATTTGGTGAAAAAATGAAATCAAAATTCTAATTAGAAGTTCCTCAATATTAGGATTAAAAATTTAGTTTCTGAGGCACTAGAAAAATTAAACAGATTGCCTTTTTGGTGGTCCGATATCCAGCTGGTAAGAGATTAACCTTTCACACGACTGTCGATTGTGAGTCGTCAGTAGCTGTATTGTTAATTGACTCGCAGGAACTGGCCACCCTAATAGTCTGTCATAAGGATAGAACAGCAGTGGCTACTGTTTTGTCTGTTAAATTTCCCTTTCCAAAGCTCATTTCCACAGTATGTATTTTGATAAGCTAATTATCCTTCTCATTTACATTAATCTACTCCCTTTTGATGAAAACCATGCAAACATCCACATTTTTGTTTCTAATTATATGTACGTATGAAAGTGTACTCAAGGCAGTGACACTCTGATCAGACACCGACAGTGAAGTGATAGCACGGGTGTGAACACTTCTCAGCTGAGCAAGTTTTAGCAAGTTTTTATACGCCCGCCCAAAAGGCGGACGTATTATGTGATGGCGGTTTCCGTCCGTCTGTCCGTCTGTCCGGTTCTCGTGTCCGGTCTATATCTGGGACAGTTTCCTATCCACAGCTCCAATTTTTGGTGAGTGGATACCCTACGGGGAGACGATGTGTCGCGTACCAAAATGAAGGTCGAGGTCACAGGTCAAAGGTCACTGGCCTAAAAAACAGGAAATCACTGAAGTGTTCGTGTCCGGTCTATATCTGTGAACGTTTTCTATCCACAGTTGCAATTTTTTGTGAGTGGATACACCAGGTGGAGACGATGTGTCGCGTACCGAAATTGAGGTCGAGGTCAGAGGTCAAAGGTCACTGTTGCCAAAAATCAGGAAATCATTGATCGTTGACAGTTTTCTATCTACAGTTCTAATTTTTGGTGAGTGGATGCCCTAGGGGGGGAACGATGTGTTGCATATTAAATGTAGGTCAAGATCAGAGGTCAAAGGTCAGTGTGATTAAAAAATCAGAAAATCGTTAAAAATTTCTAATTTTTTGTGAGTGGATTCAATAGGCGGAAATGAAGTGATGCATACCAAAAATTAGGTCAAGGTCAAAGGTCACTGACCCTAAAATTAGGATATTATTAAAAATAACATTTTTTTGTGTCAGTAGATACATTAGGGGGACACAATGTGTCACATACCAAAATGTAGGTCAAGGTCAAAGTTCAAGGTCACTGACCCCAAAATCGTGAAATTGTTAAAAATCATGATTTTTTGTGTCCATTGAGAAATTGAGGGGAGACGGTTCAAATGTCATGTACCAAAATTTAGGCCAAGGTCAAAGGTCAAGGTCACTGTGACCCCAAAATCAGGAAATCATTAAAAATCATGATTTTTTGTGTGCATTGATAGATTGAGGGAAGACGATGTGTTGTGTACAAAAATTGAGGTCAAGGTCAAAGGTCAAGGTCACTGTGACCCCAAAATCAAGAAATTATTAAAAGTCACATTTTCATATGCCTGTCGAAGACGAGGTCGTGTAATGAGATGTTGCGTTCTGTCCATTCTTCCATTAACATTTGTTGTCCATGCGATAGCTCTAGTTTCAAGGTATGGATTGGTACCAAACTTTGAGTATACCTTACTCGCATGGCAAAGTGGAGCCATACATATGAGATCAATTTGTCAAAGGTCTAGGTCGCAGTCCCCCAAAACTGAATCAAGCTTGGCTGACTAAATGTGTTGGAATATTGTTGAAATATTTGAAGTTCTTTTCCCTGCATTTATATGGTATTGTCCTGTGGAGTTGTCTCCCATGTGTGAAACAGCTACATTAAGTTAAACTGTTATGAAATAAAAACCATACATTTACTAATTTAACGGGAAGAGGAGTCCTTTATGAACTTCACACCTGTTTATTAACTCGAGAACAAAGGTTTACTTCATCACTTTCTTCTTCCTTCATGAAAAATTCTCTGGTCTGAAAGGAATCCATTTGCAGGAAAACTACTATTTTCTTGTGTTTGACTATTGTCGATTTCAGTGTGGGATATGTGAGCTCTCAGCTCTTGCTTCAAGGTCAACTAGTTACCAAGAGTTAAGCTCATTTTAGTATATCATTCAATATAAGATGTGATATATGTTACATTCTTATAAGCAAAAAATTGTAGACCTTTCTCTGGATTGCTAGATCAATTGGAATCAAGGCTATTAAACAACCTTGAAATTTGAACCAATGTAACTCCAGATATACGGGCGTATATTGAAGCCCCTTGGGCTCTTGTTTAAGTTTAAATTGCATTTTAAACCGCCTTAATGGATAAACTTGATGTAATAGTTATCTAAAATAGAAAGGAATTTGAGTAGGTCCCATTAGACAGATTAAAAATGTATTTGACAATAGACACATTTTGCTCGATTTCTATTCCTTCATTTTTTTTACAAAATCCGAGATTTAAATGTTTATTTCTCGAAAAGTATCCTTGCTACACTTTTGAAATTTGGCATGGTTGTTACTTAGGTCTAGTAAATGTTACCGGGGTATCTCACTTTTTGTAAGTTCGGCTTAGTTTTTTAATTATTCAACTTTTAAGACAAATGACTGTAAAATAGTACTTTTTTTTCAATACATTTTAGTGAAATAGCTGTAAAAACAAAACCAGGCAAAAATAAAAAAAAATGAGATGAGGTTTACTAAACTTTGAGTTGTCTCCTATCAAGGTATACCATTAAAGTTAGAACAAGATCAACAGTTTTCATGAAATTTCAATTGAAAAATGGATGCTAATATTGTTTTCATTTGAATTTTTTAAAATTGGAATATTTTCTATACAGTAGCAGTATAGCACAAATCATATAGTTGGAACGCCTACGATGTACGCTTTCATAAAATATATAGTTTATTATGGTTAGCTTGCATATTTATTGATACAGAAGACAAATTGTCATGGGGATGCAAAAACTGCCTCTAACGGCACAGCTATCCTTAAACTTAAACGCTGAAGGTCATACCGGGGTACCCAGATAAGATATACAGCCAAAATAAAGAGAAAATTTATCGTTTATCATCAAGCATCGTATTTGGATCAAAACCAAACAAATTTACCTGTGTTTTGAATCCATTTTTCTTGTATTTTCCGTTCAGATCCCATACTGAAAAAATGTTGCTGTACAGAATGGAGGGTGTGGCCAAATTAGGGAAATCTGAATCTCTGGTACATTGTATTTTCTATTGAAATCAAAGCCTGATCATAATATATTGATATGTTCACCTGTCTGTTCCTGTATGTCTTTTCAGATTACAACTGAAGTTACCGGAGACAAAAATGAAGTGGTTATTCGACATCGTAGTAACATTTCTCCTGTGTGGTGTTTGCTTTGCTCGATTTCCGGGCGTTCTCCAATTTGACAACTCCATTGATAATGCTGATGATGACGTCGAGGGACTCCTGAAATTTTTATCAAAAAATACCATTCCAGACCGTTACAAACCTTCAGATTTCTTTAAAAAATGGGTATGAGCTTTCATCTTGAACCATGCAATTATAATTTGAACTACATGTATGTAACTCTTGTTTCTATTATTGAACTACAGTATTATGTGGGACACTCCTCAATGTTCTGTTCAAGATCAATAGCTTCCTGACTTTCAATCTTGTCGACCGACTGGTTTACGTGGCCTGAATTCTTGACATAAATGCACATCTCATTGCAACGTGGGTCTGATTAACTGTATATTTATTTATATTTTTGCAACAGAACATTGCTCCTGATGACCGATTGGGAGGATTCTCATGGAAGAATTGTGGACAAGCAGGCGATACGTTACAACCGCTTAACTTCAGTATCTCCCCTGATCCCGTGATTCTGCCGGGTACCATCACTATTGGATTCAAACTTGATGTCCTCAAAACTATCGTCTCACCCTGGCCGGTAAGTAACCACGGATATGGATTAATCTTTCATATGAATGGAGGATTGGTCTCTATGCGTGTGCATGTATGTCATAGTATAGAAGATTCTATTACTGGCATTCGAACATAAATGCCAATGTTACAGTGATGTACCAAAAGTGGTTTTGAATTCCTGTTATTACCCCAACGGGATTATAGTTGGAAAAACTGTTGGATTTTGTGTTGAATTTAGATCCATGTTTACACTAAGTATGAATTCATCATGTTAATATTGAACTTGGATACTATCAAACTTTTGTTTCATGTAACCCTTTGCTTCTCGTATAAACTTTCATGACTTTGGTTTATGTTGAACTTTAGTTAGATTCCCAAACTAATACTGCAACTTCATGTTGGCCTTCCTCTCTGATCTCCTATTACACTTTGGATGTTGTGACAGGATTAAACTTTCGATCCAATTTAAAATATGTTAATCGTATTGATAATGCTGAGTGATGTTTCCTGCAGGCCAAAGTTCTGCTGGAGAAAAAGGTGGGAGCTACTTACATCGAAATACCATGTGTGGGCAACATTGGTTCATGTAGCTATCCTGATTTCTGTGATATTCTCGACCAGATCCCGCAGTGTCCCCCAGAATTCAAGCAGAGAGGCATCCCCTGCCAGTGCCCCATCACAAAGGTAAACTGCGAAACTTTGTATTCCATGTTCATCACACTTGCTTGATCACAAAGTTGGAAGTTTGATATAAATGGTCTTCCAGTTTAATCTTCATGTTTGTGGGGGGGGGGGGGGGAAGGGGTCATTAATATGAACTTATTCCCATCATGCTGGACCAGAAAACTGCTGCATTACATTACTTTTGAATTGCTCTTGAAGAACAGCTAATTTGGTACCCATTCATGCTATGTGAACGTATATATTGACATACAGCAAAGAGTTGTGACAAATGTTACATCAACACCTGGGGCGATCCCAGATAGAATATACATACATGTACCCTGGTATGGTACAGAAAACAAAACTCGTGTAAAGTAATGCCTTGGACTGAAAACTTTTGAAGTCTGATGGGTTTCGATCCTAGTTGTATGTCATAAGACTGCAAGATTTGAGTGTGCTTAGCGTATTTATACTGAAGATGGCTGTATAATGTACTCCGCCTGGATATTAAAACATGTGTGAAATCTATTTACCTGCTTTGAACATGTTATTTATGGAACATTTCAGTTGTAGTGCACATGTAGCAAAAGTTAACATCAGCAAAAATCAAGACTATATCAAGTTTATTTACTTTTGTTTATATTTCTTTTAAAGGGAAATTACACACTGCTACCCGGCATAACCTTTGACCTTGACGCCATACCCCTGCCTACTGGAGATTACCATGTTAGATTTGATTCCGATGCTTCAGGACAAGGCGATGGATGTGCAGAAGTTTATTTGTCAATCGATGCAGGAAATAATTAATAAATTTGAGCATTATTGTAGAAATTTTTTTATTTTCATTGTACCTTACATGTAGATAATTTTCACATTGAAAGACATTGATCAAAGATCAGGTAACCTGATCAAAGCTTTAGGATTGATAATCATGGTCCGAATGAATTCCCACATATTTTCTATGGCAGTTAATAGCATACATATAAATATGTAACAAATGTACAAAACTGCTAATTTTGTTGGCCCCGACGCCCGAACGGCTAAAGGGGGACTATAGTATTGGGGTTTTGTCTGTGCGTCCGTCCGCCCGACTTTGTTTCCGGACAATAACTTGTGAAAAACTGAATGGATTCTTTTCAAATTTAGTTTGTGGGTACCCCACCTCAACATCTCGCTTGGGATTGTTTTTCGCACCGATCCACCTATAGGTGGCGCCACCTGGGGGCAAAGTTAAAATTTTGTTTCCTGACAATAACTTTGGAAAACTGAACGGATTCTTTTTCAAATTAGGTGTATGGGTACCTCGCCTCAAGATCTCGCTTGGGATTGTTTTTCGCACCGATCTGCGTATAGGTGTCATCACCTGGGGGCAAAGTTAAAATTTCATTTTTGGAACAATAAATTTTGAAAAATTGAATGGATTCTTCTCATATTTGGTGTGTGGGTACCTAGCCTTAAAATCTCGCTTGGGATTGTTTTTCACACCGATCCGCCTTTAGATGGCGCCACTTGGGGGCCAAATTTAAAGTTGCATTTTCAGACAATAACTTTAGAAAAACTGAACGGTTTCTTCTCAAATTTGTTATGTATCACCTCAAGATCTCACTTGGGATTGCTTATCACGCCAACCTGCCTGGCGCCAACTGGGGGCCAAGTTAAAATTTTGTGTCCGTCAGACTTGGGACAATAACTCCTGAAAAACTGAATGGATTCTATTTAAATTTTGTATGAGGGCACTTCGCCTCAACAGCTTGCTTGGGATTGTTTTTCACGCTGAGCCGCCTATAGGTGTCACCACCTGCGGGCCAAGGTAAAGTTTTGTTTTCATGCAATCATGGCTGGATTAGGACATATTCGGTAATTGTGGGTACCTGGATCTCACTTGGGATTGCTCTGCATGCTAGGTACTGAAAGTTACGGTTCCTAGTCATATCAATTGTTTCAACGTCGGGGGACTTGAACCCATCGGGTTTTCATTTATTTTATATCATAATGAAATGTCAACCATAGAGCTGCAGTAGCTTACTGATCCTAAATGTGAAGTATTGCCCCATTTATACAATTTTTGCAATCAACCATGAATATCAGAATTCTACATTTATTTGTTTTATTCATCTACTCCTGATCCCTGCATTATGAATACTTTTTCTGAATGGACCCGCTTGAATTACGCATACAGAAAACTAGGAATGCTGCATCTAGACCAATACAAAATACAGTCTAACCTCTATATAATGCTGTTATTTGACCAATTTGAATCCCCTCAGATTTTCATCCTCGTACAAGGGTTGAAATAATATGCATTCCTTTATTTGCGGGCCAGAATCAGTGCTATATTGAGGCACCTTATAGCGACACCACATGGTGGTTCATGAAGAAATTACCGAAGTACTTGCTTTTATGCTCCACGAGTATACAGGTGCATTACATGTATGCTTTGTATTGTATATCAACGCCTGACCTTGACCAAATGCTAAAAGACTAAGCCTAATGATTTGAGTGTCAGAGGTCAGATCACAGTACATGCAAAATGAATCTAGCCTTGATATCTCGAATTATGTTCTAATGATCTTTATGACTGCTTACAGATGTATGACTGATGTGCCTTTTAGGAAGACAGCGTATTGATTATGGGTCATATGGTAACTGGTCATTGTCATGGCACCTCAAATGTGGATATAATTTTGCCTGAATAATGTCTTGAATTACATTTCATCTGAGTTGACAAAATTTCATCGTCCTTGAGCCCTTGTGACTGTCGAGTCTCCTATCCATGTGGGATTAAATGGTGAAAATACGGTACCCAAATAAAAATGATTACAAATATTTTGTTCATTTCAACACAATTCAAAGGTTACATATTAGTTTGAAAAAAGGGGACCCAACTGAAATTCAACATATCGGGAAGTTATTTCCCTTGAATGTCAAATTTTGATTATGTATTTTAATGATCAAGCACAGAAATCATATTTGGAATTGACTACTCTGTTGCTTTGATTCTCACCCATTGACTATTTGATATAGATAATGAAGAATTGTGTATGCATTGCAGGGTATCTGTGTTCCTGTGTGTTCAGATTGCCTATCTCCTCTAGTTGTATCATTGTGAATGACTTCATGGCTTATGACTGTTCCAGAGAAAAGGACATGGGATGGGGGGAAGATTTTTCAGTTTTATGGTATATACATGGTTGTTTAAACTGTAAATGCACGTGATGTCATATAGCCAATCAAGATATGAGGTTGCCAACACCGTGCAGCAAGTATTTTTTTATCTCCAAATATAGCAAATGGTGATTCTGTTGCTTTCAAAGTGGGAAATGTTCATATCCTTCGAGTAGCCAATCTCATTGGAATCTTGAAGATGTCATACAGAAACACTTCTCCTAATATGAACTATGGAATATTTTTTAGAGGTATGACCTCACGAAACTGATGAGAAAATGTGTGATATTCGGTCAAGGCAACACATGTGTAGTGTTTGACTTGGGCATGTGAAGAGGACTCTTTTGGTCGTGCTTGGTCCTATTGCTTTGCTAAGTCATGAAGTGTTTTGGATAGTGCAAATTAATGCAATTTCAATCAAAATGCTCAAAATGTCTCGGGGAATCCCCAATCTTTTACTGGGGCCACTGGATTTGACTATATTATACAGTAAAACCTGTGAATACTGACACCTAGGTAAACCGATCAACCCCTAAATACCGACATTAATACTGACATTATCCAGGGTCCGAATACCTAAATTTAAAGTATTTTCAACCTTGATAAACCAGAATGCTGTCAAAACTGACAGCCTGATACAGTCTGATCCTGGGTATGGTCAGTATACACAGGTTTCACTGCCGTAGCATACTGGATCCTTTGGGCATGAAACTCCAATTGTACATCTGCTACCTTCATGTTTACCTCCATGTGCATGACCAACCCAATATACAACAAATCTGGCATTATCTCTGGCTTTGAGGAGAGGGATGGGGTCATACGACATCTGCTATTTCAGTTCATTCCAGTCCTTGTGATAAAACTGTATGAATATTGGTTTTGTTATTTAAGATGTACATATTACTATAAGAAAAATGCCCGATCAAAATGTCTGTATATTTGAATCCTAATGAGAAAAAAATAAACATTTATGAGCATAGTTGATTATATCATGATTAAGATATGAATATATGCAAACATTTTGTGTAGTTCTCCAATACTGTACGGTGCTGTAATATTTCTATTAAAGGGAACCAACAATGCTTCTTTTGAAGCTGATCTTTTGTCATCAATTTTACCTTTCTAGCCAGATATTTTACTATAATTTTAGTAGGCCTAACCTTGTCTGTTTGTCAGTCTGGAGAGTACGGGCACAGGTTTGGTTGAATTGTCCTGAAACTCCGTCAGGATGGTATTGGAGTCACTGTGGGTAACCAAATAGAATAAAAAGTTGAAAAGGATAGCTGGTACCCAATTGGAGTCAATTTTTTTTTTTTTTTTTGTCAGAAGGCTGTGACACTTCTTCACGATATCTACGTTGTTGGACAGATTACATGAACATGAAATCTACATTTACATACTATTGCTTCTGCAAGCCTATTTGTCATCATTGAACGATCAAAGTTAAGAGAGATCATGGTGGTTTGTCATGAAACCTGCGCACTCACTATGGTGACATAAAAAAGAGAGAAACTTAACACCCAGTTGAGAGCCGAGAACATTTTTTAGCTGGAAGCATTTTTTTAGCTCCGACAATTATACTCGACAGTATTGTAGCATTGTACCACAATTAATGAAAAAGTAGAATCTTTTCTACAGCCGGAGGATTTAAATGACCCTCGCTAAAGTAAATATTGACAATGAAGTTCCACTGAATTTTTATTGACCCGTCGCCATACTGAAGATGCCTAAATAAAAGATCAAAATTGGTGATCAACTGCGAAAGATCAGAGTGAAATGACCTCGAAAACGACAATTATTTGACAGAAGAGATATTTAAGATTAGTCCTCTTTTTACCTGTATATCCAGTTGTTTAGAAGGTGACGGACATGACTGGTGAAAAGCCGAAATGAACCTTCTGCGAATGTGAACTGCAAGTTATGATGAAATCTGCGGATTATTATCAAATTGAGAAAACTTAGTTGAACGAAGAGGCTCAACAGCTTCATTCAATTTTTGGATAACCGCGGATCAAATGAAGAAGATATAACTGACCAATATTCAACTGAACCATCATTATAACAAAAGTCATTGGCCGAGAAGACTTGTTGATATGCGTCTCTTCACCTCTAATGTCTCGAGATTCTTCAATTATCTGAAGTTTATACGTAATAAGACCATCACTAGTCTTAGTTACAATCCCCAAAATACTGGTCATACTCCACTCAACTGAGAGTAATGAATGAAGAGGAAGTATGAACTATAATGCCAATACTCGGACTGAGAGGTAAAAGATGTAATAATACAGTATTATACTACCAACCAATGCGAATGGAGAATGTATGGCAAGCCAAAGTGCCTTTCATTCCGAATTTCCGATATCGGAAATTGCAATTTCCAATATCGGAAATTGAAGGACATGAATTTCTGATATCGGAAATTTCAATTCCGATATCGGGAATTCAATTTCTAATAGCGGAAATTCTTGAATAAAAAGCACTTTGGTTTGCCATAAGAATGATACCTGTAGATAACTACACGATGGCGTATTGTTCAATGCGACAAATAAAATTAGACCACACGAACAAGAGTCCGTATATGCTCATATAGCAGACTAATTAGAGTGGATCTACGAAATTGAATCTTCGTCAATAATAAAGTCGCACTAAAAGTGATAACACTAAACTCATCCATGGCATACTTTAAAGGCGATCATATATTCCATATACAAAGATATTGGTTGAATAAAACAAGAGAAATTATGAAATGAATGGAATCCACGATGTCCACATTAATAGCGGAATAGACAAAAGTTGTTGATACCTTGGAGAGTTATAGAGATAACAATCCATGATGATGATGTAGTGAAAACAGGGTGCTTATACGTAATGATGGGTGATGGAGTAGTGAAATGAGGGTGCTTATACATAATGATGACTGTTGAAGTAGTGAAAAGGGGGTGCTTATACGTATTGGAGTTATATACTGGAGATGTGTACAAACGCTTACCCAGATCAATGGCGAACAGCAATTGGCAGTATTATAAAGTTTTCGTGTGAGAGATAAAAGATGCGGTGAAACTATAATTAAGTAGACAGTGATGACTGTCACCACGTCAAAACTTGCGTAATTAAAAGGAGTTCTGGTGTTACGTTCCATGGACTGTCGATCAATCTATCCTCAAAATAATGCGTGGGATTTTAGAGTTCAATTGAAACGATCATTAACATTGACTGGATTGTGGGCTATCGCTCTATATTCGATCATGTATGCTTATAACTACACAACGTAAAATTATGGAAGAGGATAATGTATATGTCTACATGGGCGTCACTAGGATTTTTCAAGGGCGGGGGGGGGGGTCGACTATCATAGCACTTTAGGCGAGGGTCCAGGGGCCGCCTAGGCCCCGGAAGCTCCGGGGTCCTAGATCGCCGGAGATGCGTTCTAAGCGTTTTCCCGGAATTAAATCTGAACATAATGTATGCAGATTTAGGGTTATATTATACAGCTCTGGGACCTTAGATGGCCTGAGATGCACTCTGAGCGATTTCCAACAATTAAACTAAAACATCATTTGTCAAGTATCAGTATTATATTTTATACTCTTGTCATCTTGAAAACACAATAATAATGCTTTGGGCCGATATACCGCGTAGGCTAACCGCAGTGGCGTCGGAACGTAACTGAGAGTGGGGGGAGGGGGGCGCGGGGGGCACTATCACAGCCCAACAGGCGGGGACCCAGGGACCGTCTAGGCCCCGGAAGCTCCGGGATGCTAGATTGCCGGAGATGCGTTCTGAATGTTTTTTCCGGAAATAAAACTGATCATACTGCATGCACATTTATGATTCTATTTTCACGATTTTTTTCGCAATTATGAGCATGCATCGATATTGAAAACATCGCACCACATGCATCCATTTGACGTTCTAGTTATACGGTATTTAAAACATACAAAATGATGACTTTTAGTTCTTGGGAGGGAAATCAATATGCCTTCCGATACGATTCATTCACACAAAGATAAAACAAGGAAATTCTCACAGCCCAACAGGCGAGGGTCCACGGGCCGCTTAGGCCCCGGAAGCTCCGAAGTTCCAGATCTTCAGAGATGCGTTCTAAGCGTTTTCCCGGAAATAAATTCGAACATAATGTATGCAGATTTATCGTTCTATTTTCACGTACGTTTCGCATTTATAAGCACTCATCGATATTGAAAAAACCATACTGCATGCCTGAATCCATTTGACTTTCTAGTTATATTTAACACATAAAAAAAAACATATAAAAAAACGATGACCTTTACATCATAGGACATTAGAACCAATATGATAGCGATTCATTTACACAAAGCTAAAATGAGCGATCCTCACAGCCTGACAGGCGAGGGTCCAGGGGCCGCCGAGGCCCCGAAAGCTCCGGGGTCTCCGGTTGCCGGGGATGCGTTTTACCGGAAACAAATCTGAACACAATGTATATAGATTTATGGTTCTATTTTCACATTTGTTTCGCATAAATCCGCATCGATATTGAAGAATATGTCGGAATTCATTTGACTCCCTGGTTTGACACAAGCAAAACAGGCCTATAACACACCACTACACGTCCTGGCACTCTATCTGTAATTTTTATGTGGTGACCACAGGCCCGCAAAACAAGAGATTTGGGGGAGGGGGTGGTATTAGGGTGAAGTGTCGAAATATGGGGTATATAACCCCATGCTTTATATAAATAAACATATGTTTATTTATATAAAGCATGGGGTTATATATAGAAACCCCATATTTCGACACTTCACCCTAATACCCCCCCCAAATCTCTTGTTTTGCGGGCCTGTGGTGGTGACATGGTCAGTTAGGGATGCTGAAAAGTAGGGTGTGGGGGGGGCGCTAAGACGCCCCCTAAATCAAAAGTGGGGGGGGGGGGGCGTTTAATGTTAATTATTAATTGGATAATAAATTCGCCTGCTTTATCCGTCTAGGATTCGTCTGCTGAACAGTCTCATGGACAAAGCTACAGCTCTTTCATAATCCACTTTATGGCCATAGTGTATGTTCATGAGCGCCAAAGCGGAAAGTCGTGGTGAACCCATTGTTGAGCGAACTGACGCGTAACTACTGGAACGGAGCATGCTTGCCTTTTGCTTTTTTTTTTTTTGGTTTGTTTGTTTGTTTTTTTGTTTTTTTTTCGTTTTCGTTTTCTCTGTTTTTGTTTTGCTTTTTTTTTTTTGCTTTTTCGTCTGTTTTTTTGTTTTTTTTGCGCGTCCAAAGGGTACCTGGCGAACAACCCCCCCCCCCTAGCGACGCCACTGGTCTATTGTTCTCTACGTGATGATATTCGAGTCAGTAACAGTGAAGGACCCCTGTTGAAGCAAGTTCAGATTAGTAGTCAAAAAGAGAAACCATATAGCTTCACGGTTCGTGTAACCTTGCACAATTTAATTTTCGTTTTTCGTTTCTCAAAATCAAAAATTGAAATTTGACCGTCAATTTTCAATTTTTGATTCTGGGGTTAGTAGTATAGTCTAAGCATTTAAACCCCCAGTTTCCAGGGAGATAACTCTTGGTGGCTACAGGTGGCGTTGTTTCTCAAGAGACCAAAAACTACCTCCAAAACGAGAAAGCTCCTTGACACGACAGCGCCCCATGGCGGCCTTTGACTTCTGGGTGCATGTAAAAACATCTCCCGGAAATAAAAAACGGAACACGGACTCTAGGCCGGTATAGATGGCTGGGTTCATGTAACATTTCTCCGGGAAAAAAGCGGAGCACGGACTTTACCCTAAAACTCCTATCAATCCTATCCCATGGGAGTAATATTGGTCCCCGGGCTTATCGGGGCCTGCCTATCCAGTCAATCGGGTGTTTTCACAGAAAAATAAATAAATAAATAAAAAACGGAACACGGACTCGTACAATATACAATATACGGGGAAATGCCTATATGGGTAAGGCTCATACTGGCTATATGGGGGAGGGGTGGTCAATTTTGTTTTTGTGGGTGTTACTATGGGTTGAGGGATCTCGTTTTTCTCGTCTCGCCGAGAAAAACACAATGGGAGGGGTCCTGGAGCGAATCGGGGAAATTTTTGGGAAAAGTCACCGAGGTCTGTATATAGGCTCATACTGGCTATATGGGGAGGGGTGGCCAATTTTTTTGTGGGTGTTACTATGGGTTGTGGGGTCTCGTTTTTCTCGTCTCGTCATTTAGAACACAATGGGAAGGGTCTCGGAGCGAATCGGTCAAAGTTTTGGGAAAAGTCACCGAGGTCTGTATATAGCCCCATAGGCTGGCTATGGGGGGTATAGGTTCAACCTGGGAAGTTCACACACGTTCATTGTGATATGGGTTGTTTGGAATTGTTTTTCACGTCTCGTCATTTAGAACACGATGGGAAGGGTCTCGGAGCGCAACGGTGAAATTTTTGGAAAAGTACCATATAGTCCCATATTGGCTATATGGGGGTATAGGTCCAATCTGGGAAATTCACACACGTTCATTGTGATATGGGTTGTTTGGATTTGTTTTTCACGTCTCGTCATTTAGAACACGATGGGAAGGGTTTCGAAGCGAAACGGTGAAATTTTTGGAAAAGTTCACCGATGCCTGGGTAGGTTCATATAGCCCCATACTGGCTATGGGGGTATAGGCCCATACTGGGTGGACGTTTTGGGGTCTAGGTGAGCCCCTAATGATCCTATGGTGTCTTGTGAGGTCTTATTTTGAGGCTCTCGTGGAGTAATATCCGACTGGACTAATAGTTCGTTTCAATATTCTGCGCATGCGCAGTCTGGCCGTAGTATAGAAAGCAGGCATTTTGGGGGGTATGTGGGTGTGTGTTTGGGGTAGAGATGGACCGCTATGAGATGTCATTTTGTAGCTCTCTGGATGTACATCTCCATTTTAGGGATGTTCGCTTCATCTGTGACGTCATCGGTGACGAGTAGTAGCGAAAGTGGGCATTTTAGGGAAGTGCAGGAAGGTATTTTGGGTAGAGAGGGACCATCCTTGGTCCGATTGTGTCGTGGGAGGTGTCATGTTGTAGCTCTCGGAGTGTACATTCCGATTTGAGAATGTTCACGTCATCTGTGACGTCATCGGTGATATCATCAGTACGTGTAGTAGCGAAAGCGGGCATTTTGAGGGTGTGAAGGAAGATATTTGGGGTAGAAATGGATCATCCTTGGTCCCAATGAATCGTGGGAGGTGTGATTTTGTAGCTCTCGGGGTGTAGACCCCGATTTGTGGGATGTTCACGTCATCTGTGACGTCATGGGTGACGTCATCAGTACGAGTAGTAGCGAAAGTGGACATTTTGGGGCAGTGAAGGAAGGTATTTGGTGTAGAGAAGGACCATCCTTGGTCCGAATGCGTCGTGTGAGGTGTCATCTTGTAACAACGCCAAGCTTAACGCTTCAACGCGCTGGTGAAATAGCTCAGAAGTTCTGATTTTCTAGATATTCCATGGAATTGTCACTAATTCTTCGAAATGCAGTGACGCCCGTCAACGCTCGTAGTTACAGCTTAACGCTCTAACATAACGCGTTGACGCCATGATATAGACCGGAGAGAGAACAACAACAACAAGGATGACACATGAGAGAACAACAACAACAAGAAGTTTTTTTTCATATAGTTTATTTTCCCCAATGTTACATCATACCCACGCTGAGGGAGCCGCGTTGGGTATGTTTACAACTCAAGAAAACTCTTGTCCAATCAGAGGCCGCCATTTGGCGCTGCATCTGTTTTTTCCTTCTTGTCCGCTAGATGTATTTTCGGTTGCTCTTGTCTGTTGCCATTTCAGAAAGTTCCATCTTTGCTCGGTGTGACCTAAGCGTCGTCGGGCAGGCCTGGATATTCTTCGGGTAGCATGTCCTGAAACAGTTGTTTGCGCATTCTGATCGCATTTTCCAGGGCCTCGGTGGGTGGTAGTCCCATAGCCTCTTCCAAGTGACGCTTGGTCTTCATGATGGACCTGTGCGTGCGGTCGCCTTTCATTTCAAGCGGTAGTAAGGTATACTGTTCATAGATCGCCATGGCTGTTTTCCTGATGCGGGGGCGCATTTGGGTGTATGGCTGTTGTAAATTATCCTCTCCGGCGTCCTCGATCGCTGCAGCGTAAGTATTGATAGCTGCTGTCACAATACGATCCCAGAAGGTAGGTTCTGCATCACTTTCCACGGCATCACTTTCCACGGACGTAGGCTGACTATCTGAGGTCAAGCTCTCCGTATCACTAGATAGACTCTCAGCAATCTCTGTTTCGGTATCAGTCGACACACTCTCAGCAGTCTCTGTATCAGCATCCGCCTCAACGAACTCCTCGGAGTCTTCAATCCCATGTATATTTTTCTGGTGTCGCATCATATCGTAATGTCTGGTGAACGTGCGTTCGCACTCAGAGCAAATATAAGCCATGTTGACGGTTGAACGTCGACTGTGCGTGTTTTGGGAAATACGCTTGCATTTATAGACAGTAACGCCCATCAACGCTGAGCTTAACGCTTCAACGCCCTGGTGAATTAGCTCAGATGCTCTGATTTTCATGGAATTGACACCAATTCATCGAAATGCAGTGACGCCCGTCAACGCCCGTCGTTACGCCTTAACGCCCGTCTCAACACCTTAACACACCTTCTTAACGCTTTAACATCGTTTAATGATGCGTTCGAACAAATGTTTCTTTTGTGCTATTGCTCTGACATACGCCGCTTTCCAGTTCATGCTCGAGGTTTTCAACATCGATGCTGTTTTTTTGAATTTCCATATGGACTGGGTCCTTATCCAACAATTTCATATGGGTCACGAGATCGACATACCGCTGACGTAAAGTCCGTCGTAGTCTGGCTGCCAATTCGACCAATACATAAGGACTGATGAGGTACACATGTTCATTCTTATATGTACAGACATCACCACCAACACCACCACCACACACTACCACCACCACACACACACACCACCACCACATTCCACCAACACCACCACCACCATTCGAACATTTGCATCTTAATCTATACGGGGAATGTATGTATGGGATAGGGATGGTCATTATTTTGTTCTGGTGGATATTACTATTGTTCGCGATGGTGAACACGATGGAAGGGGACTCGAAGCCATGCGGTGAATTTTTTTTGAAAAGTTCAGGTAGATTGTTCCCACTGGGACCATGTTGGTCCCACTGGGAAACCCACTTATGGACATTTGCGGTATGGGGTGTGGCCCCTTGTTTTCTTCATCTCGAGCTGTAGAACACGATGGGAGGGGTCATGAGGCCATGCGTTGCAATTCTGTTGAAAAGTGACTGTGCGCACGCGCATTGGGCAAGTGGCGTTGGAGTCTAGGTGGACCCATAGTGGTCGGATTGGGTCGCTTGAGGTGTCATCGTGAAGCGTTCGCGGGGGATCGTCCAACTGGAAGGGTGTGGTGTGGAACTGACCTAATTCTGCGCATGCACAGTAGAAAAGTGGTTTTGGAATGGACGTTTTGGGGTCGAGACGGACCATCCGTGGTTCAATTGGGAGAGTGAGTGAGTGAGTGAATATGATTTAACGTGGCTTTCAACTATATTTCAGTCATATCACGACGTTGGGTCCTATTTCTTTTCACACACGGGTGGGGTCCTATTCCTTTTCACACCCGGGAACCCCACGGGTGCCTCAGTTGGTCGCCTCTTACGACAGGCTGTCTAAGGATCTGAGGCCTATTCTTACCATGACCTGTGGTGTGCACAACGATATCCCAGGTCAATCTCCGGAAGCCCCACGGGGCGGTCCGATTGGGTCGTTTGAGGTGTCAATGTGTAGCCCGCGTGGGGGTCCATTCGACTGGTCTGATGCGTCTTCCGTTTTCAACATTCTGTGCATGCGCAGACAGGGAATGGTGCGCAAGGGGCATTTTAGGGCTCGTGGGGGTCTGCTGGGTGATTGAGCGACCATCCGTGGTCCAAATGGACCGTGTGATGTGTTTTCTTTTAGCCCTCGGGGTGTAGTCCACGACTTGAGAAATGTCCATGTCATCTGTGACGTCACTGGTGACGTCATCAGTAGGAGTAGTGGCCAAAGTGGGCATTTTTGGGGTGTGTGGGGGTGTTTGACGGACCACCCTTGGTCCGAATGCATCGTATGAAGTGTCGGAGTGAAACCCTCGAGGTGTCCACCATGACGTTAGAGATGTTCACGTCATCTGTGACGTCATTGTGACGTCATCAGTGGGAGTAGTAGCCAAAGTGGAGATTTTGGGGGTGCGAAGTTAGGTGTTTGGGGTAGAGATGGACCATCCTTGGTCCAAATGGCCCGTGTGGCATGCCCATCACCCGTAATAACGCATGGACGCACTAACGACAGTGAGTGCGCGCGCGTGTGTGTGTGCGTGTGTGTGTGTTTGTGTGCGTGTGTGTGAACATTGTGCTTAGCCTCTCTCTTTCGGAAGACATAGAGGCTCTGAAGAGCCGTTCTTTTCTGTCGCTGTAAGACAGAACTGTCATTGCCACAGCGTCAGGGTCAATAGGGCAAAGACCATTGTGAGGCCAACGAGCCGTCGCTGCTTCCGGCTTGAGCGCTCGTAGTTCATAGCCCTGGCATCAAGGAAGGTTGTCATTGTCCAGTATTGTTGGGTGATAGCACACCTCCATCGAGTCGACTATGTCGGGGACCGCTTCTGTGAACTCTTCCAGGATCTGGCGTCGCCCCTCGTTGTCGTAGCCATCTCCAAACATGAACCGAACCACTGCTCGGTAACCCGTGAGTGAATTAACCACGGTCGCATGCTGTAAAGTGCGAGTCGCGTAGGGATGGGTCTCCGTCATGGCTCTGCAACAGTAGGAATGGGGTGTGGGGTCCAGAAGGACGTGTTTACAGACGATGTCACACATGCGCGCCTATACGTAGCTGTACGGATGTAGTCTGTGACTCGTAATAATAACATGGTATTGTAACGGTCAACCTGTACTACGATTCTGTAATACACAGCTGATCGGTCAGGATGGCGATTTACTTATTAAGTCAATCGCCTAAATTTAATCAGTTCTGACACCACCGGAATTTATCCGGAAATTAATCAAATTCGTCCTTAACTAGTTAATAATGAAAATAACCAGAGGTTATTAATGACCAATTCAAACATCAATGAAGATTTATTTAGAAACTCTCATGAAATATTTCTACAAACAGGTAAGTTAACCTTTCCAACTGATTCCTGTATTAAATAAACTGAATCTTTCCCGGGTTTCGTTTGTTGTTTTATTGTGTTTTATTCCTGATTCAATCCTCCAACTTGTATCTCGTTTGAGTTTCCTTTAATATCTGGCTGGTCCAAGGGAGATTACTCGTGTCGGTAAAATGCAATTTTTACAACCGTCACTTCGTTAAATGACGTCCTTCCATTATGGTTGTTTCAGGAGTAATCACTTGTGCTTTGTTTATTCAACATGGCAGGGGCTGTGCATTTCATTGTTATTTAATTCACTTTTATACCCTGTTAAATCCAGTTGAAATGATTTCTGGAATTTTATTGAAGGTAAGTATATTTCTGTTGTGCCGTATACAGTGGTCCTACATGTATTTACATGTTAATTTTCTTGTATCATTTTCCCCTTGTACTGGTTCAATCATCTGTGTTATTTGAAATAAATAATACTGGTAAAATCAGACCGTCTCCTGTTTTATTTACGGACAATGCTTAAAACCAGTCTGCATGTTTGGATATACCGTTATGCAGGTATTAGGTCAAACCCTTTCCGCAGTTAAAATGGGAGGTCTTTCCTGTAGAATATTTCGTAGCCTCAGCTCGTTATTTATCCACGGGCAATGCTTAAAGCAATGTTATAATGCTAAGCCCTTCCCGTATCAAATCGAGGGGATTATGGATCGTTTAGATCAAAAATGAATATCTTCAGTCGTTGCCTCAGCTCGATTAGTCTTATTCACGGGCATGCCTGGCGATGTTTTCACCATACCCTTCCCGTGTCTAAGATCGAGGGGTTAATATCTTTTACCAGTATTTATATTTCAATCCTTAACTGTTAATCCAAATTTGCTGGCTAAGTTATCAGCATTATTCACTCCAATATGCTGGCTTATGTTATCAGCATTATCCTTCCTAATATTTGACTGGTGCACTCCAACAATTACCTTTTCGGCTGACTCGGCTCGCACCAAGTGACGAGTACACGCAGAACTGCGTATTAATAGGCAGCAGACACAACAAAAGAGCGCCCTCTAGCGTCGATGAAGTTACCCCGAAACCAGGAATCTCAGGAAAGCTTTACCCTAATTTGCAAGGTTAATCATGCATAAATTTGATTGAGATAAAACAATAATTACTCTAAGAATATTATATAATCGTCAAATATTAACAAATAAGCTTCAAGATGAATCTAAAAGTATTAGATTTTGGCTTGAAGAATATTGTCGCTGACGTCATCAGAACAAACATGGCGGACATCGGCAAGTGTCCTGCCTGAAAAATAGTGGTAAAACATCAATCTTGATCAAACTACCGAGAATGAAGTATTGACAACTACTGGAGAACATTCCAAGACAATTATTTAATTGACCCAGGTAGGTATTTTATATATCGAAAAGCAGTAATATTGTCAAAACGCAATTTCCCGACCTCGACACGCGCAACAACAACATTTCGGGATGTGCAACTTTACTCAAAAGTTCGTACAAATACCATATTAATACTTATCCTTTTTGCGTGGATAACATCAGAGGAAATTTTGGCATTCTTAGTAAAACGTATCTACATAAATGGTATCAAGACAGACTTGTCAGGTGATGAGGATAATATAAATATCATACATAACATGAAATCCTCACACTACCCTCTTTGTTAACATTTGCTGTCCTCAGCAATATTTAAAAGCAACAGTTCGAACAATATATTTAATGTATCTTAATAGAGTCCATATAAAACTTTGTCAAATAACTAGAATCCAATAAACATGATAAATCTAGTACTTTCCAACAATTCAAATGCACTAAATTCTGAAAATAACATTTAATCATGTTTATTGTTCACTGTCTTTCCAGCGGAAATCACGCCTGGCGATCTTACGACGATCCTGGCTTGGACTCCGAGTCCTCTTTCCATGGAATGGTCGTCGTACCCAAGGTGGTCTGTACTGGCTGATGGGCCGTCTGAATTGGCGCTCTGTGTTGCTGAAGGTACTACGGACTGTTTCACGATAGGGGTGATTTTCTTCACGTCGTTCCAGGACTTCTCGGGAATTGGTTGCAGGCTTACTGGGTTTGACAGGCTTCGAAATTGGACAAGAACTTCCAGATGAGCTGATCGGAGATGATGGATCAATAACAATGGCATCGGACGGAATGTTGGTCGAAGATTTGGGTTTTGGCACTTCAAAAGGCTTGACGACCCGGCTACTGTGTCCAGAAACTCTTTCTGAGATCATCTGTAATTCTTTTTATAAAGGATCCTTAGTACCTCCGTTTGCTCAGTGACTTTCTCTTCCAACTTTGTGGTGACATGGGCTAAAACAGTGTTGGTGCGATTGATTCTGGCCATTTCGGTTGTAAATCCGGATACACATTTCGACAAACTGTCAATATTATTGCTCAGCTGTGAAAACTGGTGACTGTGACCTTGTAATGCCGTTACAACTTTGGCACCATTTACATTAGAAATCATCATTTGGTTTGTCATTGGCCGAAGATCCAATTCGGATGGAACCGTTGTTTGCTTCTGTGGAGCGATGACTGGTACAGGGATGTTTTTCATGGTGTTTCGGATTGTTGTTTCTACAATGCTCTCGATGGCGGAGATTGGAATGCTAGATCCAGCATAGCTATCTGTTGTAGAGACAGCTGATTTAGTGACTGTTGATGTAGGTTTGCTTTTCTTAGGCTTTGAAGGTGTCGAAATCGAGCTTAACGGATGTGCTACAGAATTTCCAAGTAACTCAAATACTTCTTCATCAGCTGGATGTAGGTCGATGCTGATTGCCTCACTGGTTGTGTTTGTTGATGTGGAGTTTTCATTTGTAGAGGGATTTGTATCCAAAATTATACTGTTGGGATTCGTTTCATCTGTAATTGAGTTGACGGCGTGACGTAATTCGATGATCTCGTTCACCTGATGAAGGACGTTTGGATAGTCCTTGAATACATTCAGCACTTCTGCCATGTTTACCTTAGTTGAGACGTCGTCTGGCTTCTTACTGGAAGGTTCTGGAGTGTTGAAAGATTTGTTCTGTATTGGAGCTTCTTTACTTCCATAGAACTTGAGAGAATCTTCTTTGTTTAACTACCTCGAGTCATCTGGTTTTAAAACATAAGGAACCTTCTTTCCTTTCACTTTATCCATTTCTCCAGTTCCTGGATGTTTGTTCTCTAAGTGTTTCTTCATTTCCTCCTTCCTCAGACAAATCCGATTACAAAGGTAACAGGCAAAAGGAACATCTTCACGTGGTAAGTGGTTAGTTACGACGTGGCGGCACATCTGAACTTTGTCACCGATATAAATACACTGGTTGCACCCATAAGCGGATCCTCTCTTCTAAAATGACTTTAATGCTTTTTCAGACATTTTCCGTAGGTAGGTATATCATCTGGTGAATCTGAATAGGGGGTACCAAATGTTACCTCAGCTGGGAGTCTAACCTCTCGACCAAGCATGAGTAAATTTGGGGTTAATCCAGTTCCATCGTGAGGGGTGGCCCTATATGCAGCGGCCAAACACCCGAAGTTTAAATCCCAATTTTCTTGTTCACCTTTGAGGTATGCTCGAATCATAGGCACGAGTGTACGGTTAAACCTTTCAACTTTACTATTACACTGTGGATGCCTAGGTGTAGTTCGAGTTTTCCGTATCTCCAGTAATTTACATAGTTCTGTGAATACATCGCTTGTATAATTCGATCCTTGATCACTGTGCAGATCAAGTGGACAGCCGAATCTACTTATGACTTCATTCACAATTACATGAGCACATGTAACTGCTGACTGATCAGGTACAGGGAAAATTTCCACCCAATTAGTGAAATAGTCGGTTACTATTAGGATGTATTTGTTCCCTCTTTCCGTTTCTGTGAAAGGTCCTAAAATATCCGTTGCTAGGCGATCTAGAGGAGCTCCTACTCGCATATCGCCAAGTGGTGCGCTGGGAGAATGTGTTGGAGCTTTATTAGCTGCACAGGTATCACATTTTCGTATCCACTTATCCACATCTTCTCTAAGTTTCAACCAATAAAATCTCTGTAAAACTTTTTCACGAGTTTTCCTTCGTCCCAAATGTCCTGAGATGACGGAATTGTGCATTTGTGTTAGCACATGTTCTCTCAGACTGTGAGGAATTAAATACTGCCAGTGACTTCCTGTTGCGTCTTTACGAGTGAACCTTTTGAACAAGACCCTGTCTTTAACTTCAAGGCTGTCCCAACAGTTGGCATAGCGCCTAGTGGCAGGACTTGAAGAACACACTTCAGATCCAGAGGGACGTTCACCACCCTCAAACCACTTCAACACTGTCCCAATGTCTGAATAATCTAACTGCTTTTTACGTAAGGTTGACATTGCATAACCTTGCATCTAGGGTGTTTCGCCAGCTTTACGATTTACTGCTGAAGGATCTGAGCCTTTACTGTGCTCAGTAAGGTAAGTGCCGGTGCTAGGGGCCGTGCGGTCATATCATCCAAGTTGCCACATGAACAGGTACAATAAAAGCGTACCTGAGATACAACACATATCACGAATCGTTAGATACTTGGTATGTGCTTTAGAATAGGTTAACCAGAAGACTATTCTGTGAAGTCATGTGACGCAGTCAGTATGTCGGCACCTCTTCGCACTTCCCTTATATGTGTTGTAATTCAACGAATGTTTGCTGCTATCAGGTGGTTTTTCCGTGCTATTCTTAATCACCTTGACCTCTAGGTTCCGACATGACTGGTCACCGCCATATATCATGTGCCCAATCTCAAGGTCTTCCATGGTAATCATGCCAAGAAATAATAGCACAAACCACTTGGTTGCTGTAAGTACATTTTTTGTCATTCTTCGTAGAAAGTTAACAGAATTGGCATCTGCAGGCAATTTTTCTGGTGAGTTTACTCTCCGTATCTCATTTTGAGTATTGGAATTCTCTGCCAGAGTACTCTGCATTTCCACGCCTCTTTTCTGACACTTTGTACAAGGACCACATTTCAAAATCCCATCTTGAAATGTATCGTCATTAACAGGATTGGGATATCGAGACATAGCATCGGCATTCTGATGCCGATTTCCGGGTCTATGTTCGATGTCAAAATTGAACGCTGACAGCGTTTCAATCCATCTTGCAATTCTGTTCTTCGGTTCCTTAAGTCTAAATAACCACTTCAAGGCAGCGTAATCTGTTCTTACGAGAAACTTCCTTCCCAGAAGATAGTGACGGAAATACTCTGTGAAATATTTCACAGCTAGTAGTTCTCGATCTGTCACACAGTAGTTTCGTTCTGCTTTATTCAAGGTACGACTAGCATATGATATAACTCGCTCTCTGCCATCCTGGATTTGAGACAACACGGATCCTATACTGACGTCACAAGCATCAGTATCTAAGATAAACTGACAATCATCTTTTGGGTATCCCATGATGTTCGAGCCGGTTAATGTTGTTTTCAACCATTGAAATGCCTCCTCGCATTTAGAAGTCCATTGGAAGGGTTTTTCTTTTTTTGTCAATTCAGTCAAAGGATGTACCATCTTTGAAAAGTCTCGTATCCACCGACGATAATAACTTCCTAGTCCCAGTATACCCCTAACTTGGGTAACATTGGTTGGAGTAGGCCAGTCTATTAACTTTTGCACATTATCAGGATTCGGTTTGACACCTTCACCAGAAACAATGTGGCCAAGGAATTCAACTTCTTTCTTCATCAAATGACATTTTGATGGTTTAAGTTTGAGGTTGGCACGTTTGATTTTCTCTAGAACTTCAAGTAATCTCTGTACGTGTTGTTTGAAAGTGCGACAGAATATTACGTCATCCAGGTAAATGGGACAGGTGACCCATTGTAGCCCAGACAAGGTCAGTTCTATACATCTTTGAAAGGTCGTTGCAAAGCCCAAACGGCATGGTCAAGTGCTCAAATAACCCATATTTTACCACAAATGCAGTCTTAGGTATGTCTTCCTTTTTGATAGGAACTTGGTTGTATGCTGAAGTAAGATCAAGCGTGGAAAACCACGTTGCTCCTTCTATAGCATCAAGACAATCTTGAACTCTGGGTAATGGAAATGCATCTTTCTTCGTTACCGAATTCAATCGTCTGAAGTCACAGCATGGCCTTACTTTACCATTTTTCTTTCGTACCAGCACGATAGGTGAAGCCCATGGTGAAGTTGAGGGTCTAATAGATCCCTGTTTTTGAAGGTTTTCTAAAGCCTTTTTATCTTCACCAGCAAATGCTAAAGGTATACGTCTGGGAGGCTGTTTGATGGGCTTGGCATCACCAGTATCAATGGCATGTTCCACCAAATGTGTAAGCCCTAAATCGTATTCATCTTTTGAGAATACGTCTCCATAGTCTTTCAACATGTCTGCAACGGCGTCTTGTTTGCCGGAATCCAACTGATCCACAGTCTCTTCATAGAGATCTGTAAGATGCATTGGAATGTCTGATTTCTTACTCCCCATTCTGGAAGAATCAGACATCTTACGTGCGGTGTTGGATTTGGGATATGTCAGTTGAATTCGACGAATAGAGTCAAAATTATTTTTATCAGACTCATTTTCTGTATCCATTATCACGGAGATATCAGAGCCTACTGATTCTGCAAAGCCAAGACACGTATTGCTCTTGATATCTGTTGGACCATGGAAAGGGTTAATTACCCTGATCATTATATTGGAACTCTCTCCGGGTTTAATGATACATGGTGCAACTAAAAGAGAATATTTCTCCGTAAATTGTGGTGATCCTTCAATCACCATGTCCATTTTGACGTCATTATTCCCATTTATGGTTGCATCAATGATGGCTTCACTCATCCCTGGGATATTAACATCATGAGCCGCAAATACTCTTCTGAGCTTAGGCTGCGGGATCTGTTTAAAGGGTATGACGACCTTATCCAGAATCATTTTCCCTTCACTCAGGAGTATGTCGGCAGGTCCATTTGGCCCTTTTTGAAGAATGTCCGTTCCTAAAAGTATTTCATCTTCAATATCAGCAATGGCCAGTTCCTCTTTTAATTTCAAAGCTCCTAAGAAAACATCAAAGGTAGCTTTACCCCTATATGTCATGGCTCTCCCATCGGCGCAAGCAATTATTTTCTTCCCTGGTTGTTTAATTTCAGGACCCTGAAAATAAGGTATTCTCGATAATACCCTTTCAGACACAATTGTCTTCGTGGCGCCGGTATCTACGGTATAAGTAACTTCTATACCATTCAGAGTTCCCTGGATATATACCCCCTCGTATCTCGGAATTTCCCGTCTGATAGACTGAGAGAAATTTTCCGAAATATTATAAGACATATCCCCCGTTTTGGGGATACCAGCATATTACTTTGGCCACTGACATATGGGACCGACTCCTGGCCTACTGAGGCGATCCCGTGGAGTTTGTTGGCTGATTTGCGTTGCTGTTATTAGCTTGCAAATTCATAGCCATATTTCCATTGGAATTTCCGGAACGAGGAACGAAAGTCTGGGCCCTGATATTTAATGGTCTTCTAAGCTGATTTTGAGTACAATTCCGTGCATAATGCGAACCTCCGCACACAAAACAACCACTAAAATTGGCTGTTTGATATCTCGGATTGTCATTAATTTTCATTGCGAAGTTATCATGCTGCGAAGGATTCCCTTTAGGAAAATTTGATCTGCCGTTGCCATGGCTACCATAAGAACGCTGTTTAATTTTCTGAATGCGCTCTGTTAGAGTTCCCATCATTTCCTTCATTTCGTTTTTCAGACCCTGAATCTGAGTGACTGTTTCTTCTGACTTTGTTTTATTTTGTGGTTTCTTTTTATTACCGGTACCGTTGCCGCATTTTTGTACACTAGATTTCCCATTTTGGAATTTATTTGGAGAGGTTGTGTGTATATTTTCTGTCTGAGTTATAAAACCGTCATCCTGAGTTTTGTCTTTCATGAAGCGTGTAGGTCTCTTTTGACGTTTTTCGGGATCATTTACGTTGCTGCGTCTATTTGTTTCAACGAAGTTTACTACTTCGTAAACTGCTTCGTCAATATCCCGCGGCTCCTTCACGTATTCTACGTGGAAACGTGCGTTTTCATCATAGTGTAAATCTTCCTTCCTGGTTGTATGATCTCTGTTGGCATAAGCCTTATCATACAGTCGTTTAATTCGGCTGCATAATCCTCTACTTTTTCAGCACCCTTTTGATTTCGATTACTGAAAACCGCTCCAAATGTTTTCGGAGTTTCCACTCTCCTAAAACGATGCCCCAATTCATCTACGAGTGAATTGTAGTTTCCTCGAATTGTACGAGATAACTGGCCATAAACAAATTCACCCGCTCTGCCTTGAAGACGTGGTAAAATTTCTGCCAATTTTTCCTCTATTGACCATCCTATTAATTTGGCGACATCTCTGAAGCGATTGAACCAAACTTCCCATTTCTCTGCTCCAGTGAAAGAAGGAAGTTTAGCCCTAGATTGTCTCGACACACCTAGCCATTTACTTTCCAAATTACTCACCGTTGTTTTACTGTCATCAGAGTCATCACTACTAGAGTTACTTTCTGATAGATTTCCAATTTCCCTTCGTTTCGTATGAAAATTTGGTCTCGTTCTATTTCTACTACGTGATTTAGTCCGGGAAACTGGTCTTTCGGTGTTTGTGTGAGAATTAGATAACTCACCTGGACTATTTACTGGGGGTGGACCTACTTCTTTGTGATGTGTTCAAATAGCAGTTATTGCTTCTTTCATAACTCCTTTAATCAAAGAAGCTACTTCCTGCATAGAACCTCGAATTACATCTCCGACAATGTCAGAAATTTCTTTCCGTAAATCTCCGGTAAATTTATTTGCAGGAATTGTGTCCCCAGTCATCATAGTCATCATAGAAACTCTCCTGAAATATTTCTACAAACAGGTAAGTTCAAATACTCTGAATGTTTTCAGGGATAATTGTATTTCAGTATCACATCATGGAAATTCGTTACTCATATCATAACCTTTCCAACTGATTCCTGTATTAAATAAACTGAATCTTTCCCGGGTTTCGTTTGTTGTTTTATTGTGTTTTATTCCTGATTCAATCCTCCAACTTGTATATTGTTTGAGTTTCCTTTTATATCTGGCTGGTCCAAGGGAGATTACTCGTGTCGGTAAAATGCAATTTTTACAACCGTCACTTCGTTAAACGACGTCCTTCCATTATGGTTGTTTCAGGAGTAATCGCTTGTGCTTTGTTTATTCAACATGGCAGGGGCTGTGCATTTCATTGTTATTTAATTCACTTTTATACCCTGTTAAATCCAGTTGAAATGATTTCTGGAATTTTATTGAAGGTAAGTATATTTCTGTTGTGCCGTATACAGTGGTCCTACATGTATTTACATGTTAATTTTCTTGTATCATTTTCCCCTTGTACTGGTTCAATCATCTGTGTTATTTGAAATAAATAATACTGGTAAAATCAGACCGTCTCCTGTTTTATTTACGGACAATGCTTAAAACCAGTCTGCATGTTTGGATATACCGTTATGCAAGTATTAGGTCAAACCCTTTCCGCAGTTAAAATGGGAGGTCTTTCCTGTAGAATATTTCGTAGCCTCAGCTCGTTATTTATCCACGGGCAATGCTTAAAGCAATGTTATAATGCTAAGCCCTTCCCGTATCAAAATCGAGGGGATTATGGATCGTTTAGATCAAAAATGAATATCTTCAGTCGTTGCCTCAGCTCGATTAGTCTTATTCACGGGCAATGCCTGGCGATGTTTTCACCATACCCTTCCCGTGTCTAAGATCGAGGGGTTAATATCTTTTACCAGTATTTATATTTCAATCCTTAACTGTTAATCCAAATTTGCTGGCTAAGTTATCAGCATTATTCACTCCAATATGCTGGCTTATGTTATCAGCATTATCCTTCCTAATATTTGACTGGTGCACTCCAACAATTACCTTTTCGGCTGACTCGGCTCGCACCAAGTGACGAGTACACGCAGAACTGCGTATTTATAGGCAGCAGACACAACAAAAGAGCGCCCTCTAGCGTCGATGAAGTTACCCCGAAACCAGGAATCTCAGGAAAGCTTTACCCTAATTTGCAAGGTTAATCATGCATAAATTTGATTGAGATAAAACAATAATTACTCTAAGAATATTATATAATCGTCAAATATTAACAAATAAGCTTCAAGATGAATCTAAAAGTATTAGATTTTGGTTTGAAGAATATTGTCGCTGACGTCATCAGAACAAACATGGCGGACATCGGCAAGTTAAGTTGTCCACTTGCGGATAGAGACAGAAGGTTAGCCGATCGCTGATTGGTCAATATTGGGCCTTTCGAGGTTCATGCGTGGTTGTAACTTCCGTATAAACAAATACACGTGCGTGCGATTTGAGATGCCATAGTCACGAAGTCCTGCACCGACTAAAATAGGATATGTGATGTAGAAAGTCTGTTTTAATAATGCTGTGCAATCACGTACAATGATCCAGACTTCTTATTGCTTTCAATTCCTTGATCCTTGAGCTGTACTTATTTTGGATAGGTAGGCCTATGTGTGGTTCAATTTAGGTAATCTAAAATACTGTTTTTGTTATTTTTTTCTAACTGAAATGCATAAAATAAATGAATAATAGCTCAGGTCATCAGCGGACCAAAATGGCCTGGGAAATAAATGGGGCAACTCAATGATAACATATCGCTTCAACCATAAAGCTGCAAATTATATTTCTGAAATAACTCCGAATGCTGATTGCAAAAGAATACATGTAAATGATTTGCAAAGAATAATTTGGCTTAAGATATACATGGTTCTTTATAGACCCTCACTCTGTTGATCTGAGGAATTGAAACACTAATACTGTGATATAATTTTTCGCGCATTTGCTAAAAAACACCATGTTGCTGTGAGAGACCTGAATATAACTCTGGCTAACAATCAGACACACTAAATGGGTGGACTCAGTATTTTTATGACAGAAGAGAGGATTGTTTGCTTGCATAATTCATCAACTATCAATAAGGGCCATCTATCATGAGATGTAGAAATAGTATTGGTGTCTCTCTCAACAAATCAGTTACCTGAATATTCACATATTATCATTTGGGTTGTCTTGAAGCAGTTTTGATGCAAATCTAGTGAATATATCTGCTAAAAAAGCATTTTGGGAATTGGGAATTTCTTGAACTTTGTCAGCGAAATTTTTCATCAAAATTTACAACTAAAAAATGCCAAAAAATTCTTAGAGTTTAAAATGTTCTAAGATATGTTTGTATTGAAACTGATTTACCAGAATTGCAGTAATATTGCATCAAGAAAACCTAAATTATATGAGTATGAATTTTTATATTGCTGTGATTTGTTAACTTCAAAATATTAAGGAGAGCCCAAATGGAAAATTAAAACTCCTGGTGGAGAGATGTGGTTGATATATTTTTTCTGAAAGTTTAAAATTTTATTTCTTCAAAGTATCCTCACTGGTTGCTGAGATCTTGTATAATCAAAGATTTTTGATTGTGGTAAAAATTTTGTATGCAAATCAGCTTTGGTGATGTCACACAGTGAACTAGAGATGATTATATTAGATTCTGAAACTTAAAAGTTCAGCTTGATTTTATTTTTGATGAAAATGATTCCCACATTTGTTACTGCATATTCATTGATTCAGATTTCATAACCTACATTTCAAAATGAAGCCCCTAGCAACTGGTTGTTTTGGAAACCGCATTTCTAAAAATAATTGGAGTTTTTCAAACAACAAAGTCATAAAGTTTGCATAATGCTATAAATAATGAATACAATAAGCTTGAAAGAGATTAGGTCTATAGCTCTATATTTCAGCACAAATAGAGCTCATTAGCATTGCTTCACTTGATGAAATTACAAGATCTCATGTGCATCAGTTCCTGAATATCAGATTGAGTATTCGACCTCCAATATCTCAAAAACCACTTTGCATGCAGTGGACAGCATCTTACTCAAATTTGGAAGTCCTTTCTTCTCTGAAAATTGGCCCTAGACTGATTCGGTTCCCCTAGATCATATTGATCATGCAGTGCCCCTTCTCTCGGATTAATACAGAAATGATGGGGAAATGGAGAAAAAGATACCCATGAAATTGGATTTTCTGATAAAAATTCGACCTTGATTTTTGTAAAAAGTTTCAGATAACACATAAATCACTTCCTTCAATCTGTTGGGTTTTTTCTAAAAGACACTTTAGAACATGAGGGTCAAAGGTTAATTTTTTCTGATGGTAACGAAGTTGAATTTTGTGACTTTCCTATCTATTTTCAGGCTTTTCTATTAATTGAGATGGCGACAAAGTTATCCGTATTAAAAAAAACAATTGCATATTTGTTTAACAATGAACTTGTATGTATACTTTTAATCAACAAAAAAAAAATCGTGAGAAATTTAATTTTAATATATTTAAAATGTATTAGGACCTGTGTCGGAGTTGTGGGTCTCCAGCTTAAAAGCTCATTCACATGCATAATATATCGGCAAGTGCTGCGAATATCTTGATCAAAGACAACTATATTTTATTTCAGCAGACGATTAAAAGTTTAAATCTTAATTCCATGTTTGCTTTTGAATGTTAACACTGAAATATCCTCCATATCCACTATACCAGCATCTTCTCTGGCCAAGTCGACGTACATCACGTTGCTCTGTACATTGCCTTGGCATACTTCTCTAGTAAAGTTGGAACGTGAATCCTCATCGATGAGTGGAATGCAGAGACGGCTCGCTGCATCCAATCAGAATGCGCATTACGTAGCAGTTGATTACCTATATGGCAGCCCCCACTAAGAACGAGCTGTGTCGAATGTGTGGAGAAATTCTGCCGAAAAAAAACAGAAGAAGCATTTTCACGGCCACTTTCGGTGTTCTGATCAGTTGAATTAGCTTTTGGGACGCGCTGCACGGTCGAACGATAACGAATCGCCCCACGAGTGTGATCGACTTGAAATTGAAGGGGAACAACTCCTGGAGGCAAAAAGTCGCTCATGCATGGGTAAAACTTCCACTAGGTGGCGCAGAACAGTACTCCTCTGCCACCAGCCAAGAATGTCAAGGCAGCGTAGAGAGCTTTGCGATGTAGTTGACTTGGCTGGTGAAGATGCTATACCAGAAGTTCATAAAATTTCTGACTATACTTAATGTCGCATAACATGTGTATGATCCGGTGGGATATTGTTATTTACTGGTACTCCAGTGTTTGCTATTGTATGTCTTGCCTTTGTATGTTAATGGCATAGAGCAATAAACAAATCTGAATCTGACAGAGGCCTATTGTCTGAATCTAAATCGATCTTTTCAACAACAACAACCGGAATCTTGACAACTTGTTTACAGTGTATCCCTTCGCAAATATCCATATTTAGTTCAGTCACGTGTTTTGTTGAGCCAATCAGCGATCGGCTAACCTTCTGTCTCTATCCGCAAGTCAAGTGTCCTGCCTGAAAAATAGTGGTAAAACATCAATCTTGATCAAACTACCGAGAATGAAGTATTGACAACTACTGGATAACATTCCAAGACAATTATTTAATTGACCAGGTAGGTATTTTATATATCGAATAGCAGTAATATTGTCAACACGCAATTTCCCGACCTCGACACGCGCAACAACAACATTTCGGGATGTGCAACTTTACTCAAAAGTTCATACAAATACCAAATTAATATTTATCCTTTTTGCGTGGATAACATCAGAGGAAATTTTGGCATTCTTAGTAAAACGTATCTACATAAATGGTATCAAGACAGACTTGTCAGGTGATGAGGATAATATAAATGTCATACATAACATGAAATCCTCACAGTATAGGTTATCTTTGTTACTATAAGTCTTACTTTCCATGTATTCATGTATTTTTTTTTCGGGCCAATACGGTTTTGTGCACCCTTTATTACATGGCTACTCCGTATACATTCTTGAGTATTATTGTCTTGAAATATAGCACCGCTCACTAAATGTAAAAAACGCAAGATATTAATTTTTAAAATCAGCCAAACTCACGCCCACTTGTTTTTCCCTATACCTATAAACTGGCCTATACTTCTCACATTGCGTTTGGACACCCAAGTCATCTCCCTCAAGATGGCGGCCGCAGAGCGTCCGTCCTACGTTGGCCCAGGTCAGCCCGAGCGTTGGCATGGCATCGATGAGACGCGTCTGTGATTGGTGAATGGGAAAATCTTTGTTAGTACGGCCGTGACGCTGGCCGATCGTCGGGGACAAATAGCTTAAATAGGCACGGTTTTCGAGACCTCCATTCTGCTAAAGTAAAGGTGAACTTACGTTGCAGATATCGCACTGGACTTCCGTCGTTGATGTTATAATAAGGAGAAAAACTGTTGTATATATGTTGTGTTCTCTGTTATAAAATAAAATCTGTTTTTTTTTTATCCCTACAACAATGTGATTTTTGGTTATTTTTGAATACCGTAGTATACCTCTTTTCAAATTTGCATATGAGCTTTTTGACGTCCTGAAAGAGATAATTCGGTCGCATTGACCATGGGAATTGCGTATAACCTTTGCGACGTCACAGGAGCAGCACAACAAAACCGATTCATCACCCCTGCGCACCATTATTAATATCCGGTTGTGCATAAGATGAAATACCCGCATATTGACACCAGGGGGCGCTGTTGACCTATTTGACCCGGATGTGACTCTGATGTCACGTGCCCTGATTTGACGTCATAGTGACGTCAATATTGATAAGTAGCAAAAGGGGAAATTGAGGCCATTTTAGTAGACTGGATACCCGTCTCTATTAATAACGTTGGGATACATAGAGACTGGCCCCGGGTCCTGTGACCTTCGCCTTGGCGGCGACGTCATATCCCATAATGCCTCTCGTGACGTTGATCCGTAAATGTTATAACACACGTGCGAGCCTTACGAGAAAAACATAATGAATTCCACTGTATTCGGAAAGAATATTCGGGAATGAAAAGGCACGAGATATATGGTCTGCTGTAGAATTTAAGGGCTATCTCCATTTAAAAAACTAAAAGATGTACTATTAGTATAATGTATTATGATCACGGATATACTACAGACAAATACATGGTCATAATAATGTGACATTACTGTGGTTAAACAAATGGGGTTACAAAATTAAAAAAAGGAATTGATTCGACTTCTAGGCTCATAAAAATATTCGTTTTATCATATTTTTAATATATGTTTTTCTACAATGTCTGGAACATGTTCATTCGAGTAACGTGTGCCAACAAGGCATGGAAAGTCAATCTGAGTTTTTGACCATTATCTCGATTTTTTATGTTCTGCAGAAGTGTTGTATTCACGATCCTATGCTACATTCATGATCCTATAATACAAGAAACATGGGGAATGTATTTAGATTTAAAATTAATTGCTGAACTTTCACTGAACGTGACCAAATCTACGTGTCGGCATCTCACGGAAAATTCCCTGTTGGTGAATCGACACGGTATATTTTCCAGTAATGTGTTCGCCATGAAATACGAGGAAATCTTCATCAAACTAAATATTTCCGAAATGAGCATCTCCTCAAGATAGAAGAAATACCAGAATTAAAATCGGATACAGATATGGCGAATCTTCCAAATCAAGTGATCAATTTGCCAGCCGTTGCAATTCGTCAACAGAAAGCATTTTCGGTTTTATTCCCATATTATCCTTTTTATGGTTATGGTTATCCTTAATTAAACCTTAATTCTTTCTCTCTCCTGGTTATCCTTAAATGGTTATTATTGCCTCATCTCTGAGGTCAGTGTCTTCTCAGATATACGAAATGACTTAACTGTTAAATACAGAAGTGAGCGTATGCAACCGAAACTGCGTAGTTTGAAATACATACCGGTACTGGCAAATGTAGCCGTTGGATCGCCGATTACATTTTGCAGAATGCAAACGCGATTATACGTTTCTTTACCTGGAGACAAACTGTTTGCTTGAAAAAAAAACAAACAATCCCAGCTTTTGTTCTCGTTTTCAAGGTTTCATAAAGAAGCTTAATAGCATTCAGAAAGCAACCCTATGGAAAACATTGCCGACTATACATGCTACACTGGCTGAAAGTTAATCATACCGTTTCGGGAAGCCATAATTGCAGTATTTGCATGCATCACATGGCAGTGTGACTAAACGTCACAGGACCTACGAAGTACGGAAGGAATTAGGACTCCCGACGCGAACTGAACTCTTGAAACCTCCCCCCCCCCCAAAGTTGAAATCCTGCTTAAATTAAGATGGGCACAGCCCAAGTCAGAATCACCAGTGATTTTCATCAAAAATCACCAGAAATTTTCATCAAAAGTAGGTCAGCTCAGAACTTGCTGGTAACAGTCCGCTAATGCACCTTCATGCCAAAAATCAAGGTTCTAATGTCAATGGCTCTCCTTATTTTGCCGACGGAAGGATTAGGATCGACTCACTTCACTCACTCACTCATTACCGAACATAATGTTTTTACCAAATGCGAACAATACCAATAAAGCCTGGGAACAAAATACATAAGACAAGCGGATTTCACCTTTAGTAATGGCCAGTTATTCGTTGATTGCAAATTTAAGAGTAAGAATATCTCTTATAAAAGCTCCCATCTATCCGCACATGTCCGGTTGAATATCGCTAGATATTCACGTGGACCTTCTTAAAACTAAAACCAGTACGAGGCTTCAGCAAAGATGCATCTGTGGCTTATTTGCTCCCGAGCACACCGGACGAAATTTCCTAGACGCATCTCACAGAAATTAACAATTTAAATCAGTGTGCGAAAAATGAACACCAGGCGAACTGAAGAGAAGATATATTTGATGTCGGCGTATAGTGAATGATGTTACCACTGTTCTCATATACCGAGAAAAACACACCCAGGCAAATCTCTGTCGAGGTTTGATTGGACTGCATTCATGCAGATGATTTCCAACTTGTGAATTTCAAAATTATATTTATTACCATCTGCGCGAACCCAGTCAAATCAAATCTCAAAAGAGATGTCCCTTGGCTTCTTCGCTTTGATGCATACTTGAAGTGGGTGCACCTAGCGCTAGAGTGGTTTTACAACTGATATGGAACTGGACATGTGTAGATGATTATTACTGAAAGGATTTATTGACCTCAGTCTTGTGGAAGAGAAAGTGCAACAACAGTGATGCTGATTTATATTTATCACAAAAAATATGAGTTCGTAGGGTTACAGGAAACCTAAAATTCATTTTGAATGACTGTAGGTCCTATAAATAACTGGGAAGCACTTGCATGTCATATAATTTTTTTATTCTGTCTATTGAAATCAGTTCCAGCATAACAAATGATGGATTTGGAAAAAAAGCTGAAGAAAATAATTTAGAGAGAAAAAACCCGCAGGATGTTGTATTACATGGCATCACATTTTTTTGGCCTAATATTTAAGTCCTTTTAGTCTTTCAAGGTTCGGTTTAAAAGCATTTGGAGGCAATGGATTGCTACACACCTAAAATTAAAGAATATTCTGTCAAATGGCATACCGGTACTCCCTATCCCACATTTCAAAGTCTGTTTATAACAGTGTTCATGGTACTGCAGAGAAAAACATGTGACTCCACATTCATTGGAAGCCAGTTCATGGATCAATTCCGTCTGATTCACAATCAGTCCATGTTATACTC
The DNA here is from genome assembly GCA_036873755.1 of Hanleya hanleyi. NCBI lineage: Eukaryota > Metazoa > Mollusca > Polyplacophora > Lepidopleurida > Hanleyidae > Hanleya > Hanleya hanleyi. Next base: position 131,718 of record JAVTVY010052728.1, read on the forward strand.
CTCTCAGTTCAGATATTAAAGATTCAGTTATTTTAATATTTTCTATGTGCTGCTCCCTGTATTATTCCATATATGAAGGCCTGTATCATTCAGTACTCTCTTGTTTCTCGAAAAATCATAATGTAAGAGTTAATATGTCCAGTCCACATTGAAGAGAGCATGGGTCTGCATTTTCAAAATGTCTTCTTTTATTTCTGTTTCTCTTCACTTCTGGTATTTCAATCTTCAAGCTGTACAACAAAACAAATGTAAGTTATGATATATCTGAAAAATCTTAACTGACCCATAGAATCACATCAACATAGCAAGTATACTTCATTCTACCTTTTAAAGAGCTATTTTTTCACTGAAGTCATCTACATGTAAATGTCTACTTCACAATTGTCCATATAAGTTGTAGTGAACCCTAGCTACCGTTTCTCAATGTATACAATTACAAATTCATCTGACATGTTTGAAGGGTTCAAGGTACATATAATCTGACATTCCAAAGAACCCTAAAGTCACCATATGAAGACAATTTGATCACTTACATTCTATTTGGCCATGTATAGGTGAACTTGTTTGTTCCTCAGCAATATGTAAGCTTAAACAATACTAACTATGCACTGAATAAGATATAATTATTTTTAGCACATAACTAGTATACTAGTATTACATACCAAGGAAAACAGATTATTTTTATCAACTTGTGAGATACATGTATTCCCCGAGAAATTGTAAATAGTTCAACCAAACTTGGAAGGCTGTGGTGAAATGAGTGATGAATGTTAATTAATATGGATGTAAAACCATTTTTTTTACAAACATGCTACATAAATGATAATAGATTTTTTTTTTGCTATCCAAGATAAATTACCCAAATTTTGCTTGTGATGATAGCTTACATATTGATCTTCTACATTGAATTCTTCAACATATTTTGGGACTGAAACTGTCATTTTCTTGTTTTGTGAAAGATAATCTGTCCATGGGGTGGGAAAATTTAACTCATAAATTTTAAAGATTTTTACCGCATGAACCGATTATTTTTCTTGCAATAAGAAAATGACATTTAATGTCCTAGAATATTTTTAAAGAATCAGAATTAGTGATTCTAATACATTAAATATTGAAGGTAAATCTGAAAGCTAGCAGTGTAAATAACTTTGGGGTAATTAGTTAGATATTAAAGACTACGTATTTGTCCACTTATATCTTATGAAATTACAAGAAAATATCTTTATTTCTAGAAACACATCAAAATTCTAGAATAAGCTTACACATCTTTCCAGATTTAATCTCTACGTGTAAAAACAAAGTTTTTTGTTTGTTTTTAGAAAACCATTCTTTGATGTGTAGTTATACATTTGTTCAGTGCCACCCACTGAATAAATAACAAACTCATCTTAAGCAATTGCTAATTAAAATTAGAATGTATCTTACTTTCAACTCCTCCACATATATGACAGCCAGTGTTCAGGTTTGAACTTTCCCTCCAAACTCAATGGTGGTTTTAGGTTCTGCAACATGAGAGCAAGAGTACACATGATTTGTGTATTAAAGGACAGGTTCAATTTTGATTTGTTTGCGCTAATGACATAATGTTTATAAAATACCTTTCATATTGCACATGGCGATATGATGTGTAGAATGAAAGTTTATTACACGAGAAACAGCAAAATGTAGTACATGTATCATTTTCCACACAGCAAAACTACCATTCTTAGTTGATGTGATCTTAAAAAGTAATTGGATCAGCTTGATTCTGTTTATACATGTATAATGGGAAATCATGGCCTCAAACTTTAACAAGCACATTTTTTTTAGCCATTGAACTAATTTACATATTCCGTATACAGTATCGCTGAATTTTTATCCAAGGTAAACTTAGTCTGCAAAATCATATATCTTGATATCATCTATCAAGGCCCAAAGAATTCATCATTGCCAATGCCTGAGACAAGTTCAGATCATAAAACTATTACATATTTGTATATTTGTGTTTGTATATATTGCGCACAGAGAGGCCTCATTTGAAACAAAGAAATTAGATCTCTGGAAAACTAGGTGATTTTAGACTTCCTCATTAGAATTATTAGATATGGTAATTAAAAACATTCATCTTTTGTTACTTCACCTTAATAAGCCGATTCGATCATCAAAAAGTTGGACTGTGACGTTGCCTCAAACAAATCGGCATCACAAGTCACTGTAAATTTAAATGAAATAATTTAATTTCTTCACAGATTAATATGTGAATCACAAAACCCTGAAATAAAATCAAAATATTGAAATTTGTGTGTGGAGGGGGCTGGAGTAATGGGAGCTAATTGTTGATATAATTTTAATTTACTGAATATATATAGGCCCTAAATAGGTAGTAAAAAATATATGAATATGAATAATATAATATATAAACGGTTGCAATCCGATTTTGGGTGAAATATTTTAACAGAATGACGACTGACAATGTGAATATCAACACGTGCGAGACTGTAACCTGTAAAACACACCAATTCAGTCACCGCACCCTTTGCCTTTAAATTGGTGCTCAACTTGAACTACTGAATGCAACAACAAATGGAAGGTCTCAAAACAAGCAGGGATATGTACTTTATAAACACCCAAGTTGAGCTAATTCTGAGTCGTCGGATAATCTGTTTTTGAAAACATTATTTACCCACTATTTTACAGCATTTCGTGCCAAACTTGCTTCACAATGGCGCCAAGACGGGACACACTCATCGCACAAAGTTGTAAATATTTTTACAAATACATCAGCCCCTGTCCTATTTTGTACGAGTTAACCAGTCATTGGCACCCATACTCTATAAATATGTTCATGTCCAAGCAGAAACCACAAACTGAAATAGTAAAAACTGACATAAAAAACACCAACCTGCTGTTGCAATGTTGACAACTTCTGCGTCTTCGCAAGTCACGTGATTCGGCTCAAGGGGTCAAGGTCGCGTCAACAAAATGCCGGCCAAGGCCTAACCCTATATGCAGCGAAGGATGACGTAGCGTAATGTGAGTTAGGTATCCAGACTACCATTTTAGGGGCAGAAATGTGCGATTCAGGGGAGATAACCAGTAATTGTTCAAACAGTTATCTGCCCCTAAAATGGTCGCAATTTCCGCTTTCTCTACTACTTTCGAGACTACTTACTTTCCTTCGAATAAATATTTTTGTTGTGTAATATGTGTATTCTGTGATCGAGCTCAGAAATCATATTTGGAATTGAATAAGCCCGTCGTAGGTGCCTTGTTTCCGCATGGACATCTGCAATAGAAGCACGGCTTAGATACCAAGGCTACGTCTTAGCATCCTCCGTATTCCAATCGGAATGTAAGGAGCCGAGAGAGTCATATGGTTGCTTTTATTCTTTTCTCGCCTTCTTACATATCTATACAATCAACCAGATTCCATTGATTTGTACATAGTCTTTCTGTCTTATTTGTACAAAGTCTATGTGTCTCGTCTTCACCTCTCTGTTCTTGGTTGCTAAGCAGGTAAATGTGTACGCACTGTAAAAGTATAGTTCAAATTAAATCAATTTGAAAGCCCTGATGTAATGCTCAAAACTTCTCAGAGAATCCCAGTCTTCTATTGGGGCAGTTGGATGTGTCTGTATAATAGTTGCGTGCATGGATCCTCTGAGAATGAAACTCTATTGTAAATCAGCTACCTTCATTTTTACCTTCGTGTGCATGCCCAGCAATCTGGTATTATTTCTGGCTTACGGGATCAAATGACATATGCCATTTCAGTCTATTCTTTGTAAAAAAATGTATGAATATTCAGAATAAGAGTACAAGAAGACTTTCTTTTTTTCTTCTATACCCTATATCACCTTAGTTTGTTTTTAAAAATCTTGTCAAATGCACAAATGTATGGTAACTGGATTTTAATGAAACAAATAAAATTCCAAGATACATCTGAACATTACGTGCAAGTCCTGTTTTGATTAAACTTTACAGTAATAGAAGTTGATTTCCTGGAAACTCTTAGAAACGTTTTGTAACTGTGACCGCATCTCCTGGGTTAACCATCTTCACAAGGTCAAGATTTCTTTTTGAGTCAAAGGCGTTTCTAGGATAGGTATCTCTGGTTTTAGCAAAGATGGGGTTAACTCGCTATCAGAGGTAATCTGAACAATCCATATGGCATGATCAGATCATGTGACATTATCGGTCAGCGATGAGTGGCAAATGCACTGCACCCAATTCAAAGACGCAGCTTTTTGATCCAAACTCGCCGGTGTCAGAATATATAATTTAATATATAATTTAACTGGTGTTAAAAGCTCCCATGTGCGTTGGTCTTTGACTTTTGCGTCGACATATTCCACATCAGTAGTGGATTTCGACATCATTAGCGATAATTACTACATACACATTCTATCGGTGTCCCTTCAGTTTTGCAGACTATCATACATAATTTTATTGTTTCCATGTTAAGTGCCTGTATACCAGCAATACATGCCGATGATGTGAAAGATACATTTGACACTCGGTCGATGGGATAACGTGTAGCCATGTAGATCTAGTTTATTTAGATAACAAACTGGTGTTATCATGCCAAGCACCCAGGTGACATTACATGCACAATGGAAGTGGATTCTTTTTGGGGTTTTTTTCGTAATGGATATATGACATTTATCGTAATGATAACCTTCTGTTTACAGACGTTTCAGGCCAAGGCCCCTCACAATATTCAATGATACGATGATCCAGATTTTGTATATAGGCGACAGTATTGATCGAGATAAGTGTAACAATGACCTTGAAATATTTATGAGTATAGTTGGTTTTTGTCTACGTGGTCGTTTTGTTGTGAACGTGGCCGACGTCTGTCAGTTATTAAAAGATGTGAACGTGCACAAAGCGTGTGGACCGGATAACATTTCCGGTTTGCTGTTGACTGAATGCGCGGAAGAATTGGCTGTACCGCTGTGCATGATATTTAACTCTTCCTTATCTTCCGGTATATTTCCATCCCATTTCAAAACAGCCAACGTCACACCCGTGTTCAAGAAAGGTGATCGTCACGAGGTGTCGAATGGTCGACCAATATCCCTGCTACCCCTTTTCGGGAAAATATTTGAAAAAGCGGTATACAGTACCATCTTTGAGCATGTAAAAAAGTGCCTTATTCCTGAACAGCATGGATTCATAAAAAACAAAGACACTGTATCGTTGATCACCTCACGAAAGCCTTTGACTCCAAAGAACAGACTGACTCTATTTATCTAGATCTAAGCAAGGCTTTCTTCTCCGTATCACATGAATTGCTCATTCATAAACTAAAATACTATGGATTCTCTGGAAATCTTCTGTTGTGGCTACAATCGTATCCGAGCAATAGACTGCAAAGTATAAAGAGTTGCACTGAATGGCAAAGATTCCTCTTGGACGCCTGTAATATCTGGCGTTCCTCAGGGATCACTTATTGGTCCCTTGCTATTTGTATTGTACGTGAATGATATATCTTCATGTATTTCTCACTCGAAAGTGTCGATCAACGCAGACGACACTAAACTATTCAAAGCCGTGAACTCTATTGATTATGCTATACTTCTTCAACGAGACCTGAACAGTATTGCCGAATGGCGTTGTAGATGGAAATTAAAACTAAATGTATTGAAATGCTGTATAATATCATTTACAAACAAACGCAACATCATTTCATTTGACTACACATTAAATGGTACACTACTAGAACGTGTATCATCTGTGAAAGACCTGGGCGTCACGTTAGCATCGGACTTGAACTTCAAACACCATGTCAACCTGATAGTTAGCAAGTCTTTTAAGATGTTGGGATACTTGAAGCGTACATGTAAATCCTTCTCTAGTGATGAGGCCCTCAAATCAATTTACATGTCACTTGTTCGCTCAAATCTCGAATATGTCTCTTCAATTTGGTCACCCCAGCTAAAGTACTTGATCGATAAAGTTGAAAATGTCCAAAAAAAGTTTCTCAAATTTATATGTTTTAAATCTAAAACTATATATTCTTCTGACCAGTACTTAAATATACTAAGATGTTCAAATTACCCCCTTTAGAATTGCGCCGAAAGGCTGCCGATCTCAACCTTCTACATAAATGTGTCCACTCGGAGGTGGACTCGCCATATCTTATTGAGCAGGTCCAATATAACTGTCCGTCCAGAACACTGCGACAAATCAATGTGTTTAGACCATCAAAGGCGCGAATAAATGTACGGAAATTATCTTTCTTCCCGAGATCAATGGACTTATATAATTCATTGTGCCCTCACAACGAATCATTCGATATTTTTGCTAATAGAAATGTTTTCCGCCAAAAGGCCAAATCTATATTAAGCTTGTACTTGGCCATTAAACAGACGACATGTAACAACTGTTTTTTCGAAACTCACCATGTCTGTTTTGATGTACATATTACTACCCACGCCTAGAATTTGCATGTATATTTAAGTGGGCTAGTCGGTATTGTATGGTATATATTTATTGTTTTATTTATTTATTTATTGATTTATTTTTATTTTTTTTATATTCTTATGTGTGCGAGTGTATGTATGTGTGTTGTTATCAGACCTGTAACTGGGCCCTAGGCCTGTTGGATTCTGAAGTGAATAAACCATAAACCATAAACCTACCTGGCTAAGATTCATAGCGTCTCCCTTCCCTCACCTCTATGCCGACGACAAACACATTTCCCTGGTGGTAACTCGAACATCTCCATGGCGCACTTATTATTACCTTCCCTATTGGACCTTCATTAACTTGAGAAAATGGGCCGCCATGAATAAAAATACCATAATCGATGTTGTGATCATAATGACGGAAATGCCCATCTTCTTGACCCTCGATTTCAGGTGATTTTGAGGCTCCATAGGGATAATTTTAACGTCTGTAATTAATAAATGACCAACGAAGGGCCAGCTATAGTCTGCCATTTCTGTATTTTTATTCATGGCGGCCCATTTTCTCAAGTTAATGAAGGTCCGATAGGGCGCAAAGGAGATAAGTGCGCCATGGAGATGTTCGAGTTACCACCAGGGAAATGTATTTGTCGTCGGCATAGCGGTGAGAGAAGGGAGACGCTATGAATCTTAGCTACTACTTACCTAGCGAAGATGTTAGGAATATCGAAACCTTGGGATGTATTTGGACGCTTTGGATTTCTAAGTTTGCAAAGTCTCATTCGCCAGATTACCAGTGGCGATTCCACAGTGGCTTGATTAGCAGTGGGTGTCTTCGTCGATGTTGTTATTGTTGTTGATAATTATTAGCAGTGGGTGTCTCCGTCGATGTTGTTGTTGATGTTAATAATTAGCATATGGGTGTCTTCCTCGATGTTGCTGTTGTTGTCAATTTTGTTTTTCAAGAATATAATTATTTCCCACCTTTTCATATACCACAATGACAGTTGATTGTCAATTTTGTTTTTCAAGAATATAATTATTTCTCACCTTTTCATATACCACAATGACAGTTGATATACGAACTACGCCGATCGACATACCCCTCCTCTTCTATAATATTAACTTTATAGATAAAAATTTAGTAGAGAAGACATATGTAGATCGGTGTATATAGAACGCATTTTTATGATATCAGCTGCCATTGTGGTATATGAATAGGTGGGAAATAATTATATTCTTGAAAAAAATACTGAAAACAACATCGACAAAGGCACCCACACCTAATCAAGCATACATGTGGACGATTCTCGGAGAAAATTATTGTCATTCGTGTGATTGAATCCATCAGAAGAAATAATTGCTAAATGTCTCAAATTGGATGGTTTATTTGTTGTAGGAAATCTAGTTCAATATAGAAACGAACAGTTCTTTTAAAGGGAAACCCAAATGAAAAATCTAAATGTTCGAAGGAGAGATATGTGATTGTCATATTTATTCTGAGTAACTTGGCGTTGATTTCATCGAAATATTCCCGCTGGTTTATGGAATATTGCTGTTAGATATATTTGGGTTTGGTTCAAATGAGCGCTAATGTATGGAAGGCAAGCACCGCCAAAAATACAACAGTGAAAGAAATAAGCTTGAGTCAAACGATTAACGTTCATTTGACAAACGAACAACGGACAGGCAAACAATTAACGTTCGTTTACTAAACAATTAACGCTCATTTGACAGACGATTAACGTTCGCTTACCAAACGAACAACGCACAGTCAAACGAACATCAGACAGTCAAGCGATTAACGTACAGGCAAACGAACATCAGACAGTCAAACGATTAACGTACAGTCAAACGAACATCAGACCGTCAAACGATTAACGTACAGTCAAACAAACATCAGACAGTCAAACGATTAACGTACAGTCAAACGAACATCAGACAGTCAAACGATTAACGAACAGACGGCGCCAGTAGTATATAGCCGTGATTACGAGTCCTATTGACCTACTTTTTTGTTCCCCCCGGTGGAGGATTGAGGAGGAACTTGATCACGTGATCAAGGCATGACTAGATGGTGGGGTGTGGTCAAAATGGCGGCATGTGTGGTGGTCAGAATGGCGGCATGTGGTGGTCAAAATGGCGGCCTGTGTGGTGGTCAAAATGGCGGCCTGTGTGGTCAAAATGGCGGCATGTGTGGTGGCGGCTGTGGGAGTGTGTTCAAAATGGCGGCATGTGTGGTCAAAATGGCGGCTGTGTGTGGTCAAAATGGCGGCTGTGGGAGTGTGTTCAAAATGGCGGCTGTGGGAGTGTGTTCAAAATGGCGGCGTGTGGGTACAAAATGGCGGCATGTGTGGTGGTCAAAATGGCGGCTGTGGGAGTGGGACCAAGATGGCATGTATCACGGACTACACCCATAGAGCTACATCTGGTCTATAAAACACGTCTCTCTGGATCACACACCTTCATTTCTACGGTTGCAGAGCCATGGCGGAGATCCAGCCCTATGCGACTCGAATTTTACAGCATGCCACCGCGGTGAATTCATTCACGGGTTACCGAGCAGTGGTCCGGTCCATGTTTGCAGATGGCGACGACAACGAGGGGCGACGCCAGATCTTGAACGAGTTCACAGAAGCGGTCATCCACAGAGTGCACTCGATGGAGAGGCGTGTCATCACTCACCACTACTGGACTATGACAGCCATCCTTGATGCTCGGACTATGGACCAGGAGCGCTCACGCCGGAACCAGCGCCGGCTGGTTGGCCTCACACTAGTCTGTGCCCTATTGATCCTGGCGCTGTGGTATTGACACTATAAATACGAGGGTCAGACAGAGTGTGTGTCATTCACCGATCGTCATTGGGTCAAGCATGTCACCCGTCCTACGAGCCATCCTGCCCCTTACACTCCAGGTGGGGTTACACGTCTATGAAGATAAAGTCACCCTCGTGGAAGATCGGGATGCCTGTGGGTGGAGTTCGGAGTACACATCCACTACGGTTACCCTACACCGTGATGGCTGGACCAAATTTAAACGGGTGTTGAGCGGTGAGCTCGACGGAAACCTCATCCACCTCGAGAACGCCAACTACGTACACCGTGGACCCTTCTTTGCCCGTGTGGGGCGTTACCACGATCCTACGCAAAGCTTCACTCTAGACCCTGATCTGTGGACAGCCTTGGAGAAAGTGGTGCCTATTGTGGACCAGCTCTTTACACCGGACGAGCGGTCATCAGACCAGTTGGGGTGGGCTCGTGCTATTGAGGACGCGCTGGCTGAACCCAATGAACAACTGTCTAGTCATGAACCAGACGACGAGGCTATAGACTACCCGGCTGAACTGAGTCAACCAACACAACGGTGGTAGAAACTTGTTATAAATAAACCATACTCTCCGGGTCCATCATCATTTTGTCACCATGAAGCGCTGGGAGAAGGTGTTGGATAACTTATACTACAGTCCCGACAGTCCGGCTGCGTATAGTGCATTGTCGGCTCTCTATCGAGCGGCCAAACCCCAAGGGATACAACGTGCCCAAGTCCGAGATTGGTTAAGAAAACAAGACACCTATACCTTACATCGAGCTGTCCGTCGCCATTTTCTACGGAACCGGGTCATCGTGGGAGGAATAGATGCCCAGTGGCAAGCGGATTTGGTCGATATGAGTGCCTTTGCCAAACACAACGATGGGAATCGATATATCTTGACGTGCATCGATATCCTATCCAAGTATGCGTGGGTGGTACCCATCCGGACGAAAACGGGGGCGAATCTCATAGCGGCGTTCAAAGACATCTTCAAGACCGGGCGCAAACCTTTGTATTTGCAAACCGACGAAGGCACGGAATTCCTCAACAGACCGTTCCAAGCCTTTCTCAAGAAACAGAAGGTCTTCTTCTTCCATACGTACAACGAGACCAAGGCTTCCGTGGTGGAAAGGTTCAACAGGACATTCAAAGGCCGCATGTATAAATATTTCACCTATAAGAATACAAGGCGGTACATCGATGTTCTCCCGAAACTGGTGAGAGGTTACAATCGAGCCTATCATCGAAGTATAGAGAGAGCCCCCATTACCGTGACCCAACGCAATGAAGCCCATGTCCGGCGTGTCTTGTACCCCATGCCATCGCAACGAGCACCGAAGGCGGTGTTCCAGGTCGGGGACCCTGTACGGATCAGTAAAGTCAAGGGCAAGTTCGAGAAAAGTTACTTGCCCAACTGGAGCGATGAGCACTTCCTGATTAAACGGCGCCTACCCCGACAGCAGCGAGTCTATGAACTGGAAGATCTTCAAGGGGAACCGTTGCTAGGGACGTTTTACCAGACGGAATTACAGCCTGTGGTAAAAACACAGCAAGACTACTACACGGTGGAGCAGATTTTGAAAACGGAACGTCGACGTGGCAAACTGTTTCATTTCGTCAAATGGCAAGGCTGGCCCAGTTCCTTCAATTCCTGGGTCGCAGCCAACCAGGTGAAACGACTATAAAGCCAGACACCACTGCTGTCCTCCTACATTCCACGTCCGACCATGAACACGGTGCAACCATCTCTCAACACAACGTCTTCCAAAACGCGCAAAGTGCAAGTAGGCTTTGTGGTGATATTGCTAACCCTGCTGAGTGTGTTGTACGGAGGTGTGTTTTACGACGTAGCCTATGTCAGTACGTTACTTAACCAACTGAGAACACCAGCCATCAGTGAAACCGGTCTACAGAGAGCACCACCACCACACCCCGTGTACAAGCCACAACGAGCTCCACACCAACGCCAAGTACATCCACTACGTCTGAAGACCCACCGGATTTCATCTCTCACAGTGAACCGACAACGACGACCCACGTTGTACCCACCACCACCATCATCATCCCTGACAGTGAACAGACAACGACGACCGACGTTGTACCCACCACCACTCCAGTTCACTCGTACGAAATTTACAAGAGCGGACTACCACGACAGCGGATACACCTCCAACCATGGACCCTCGGTGGCAGCATCCCTTCACCTGCGTCATCGCAGGACCGACGGGTTCCGGCAAAACGCACTTCGTCAGGAAGCTCGTTCAACACGCCGACAGCATGATCACTCCACCCATTGCCAGAGTCGTGTGGTGTTACGGAGAATGGCAGGAAGCGTATGCAGCAATGCCCCACATCACGTTCGTGGAAGGCCTACCTAACCTGGCCGATTTGGAACCCGACACCTTTGTGGTTCTGGATGATCTCATGGCGGAGACGGACAGTCGGGTCACCCAACTCTTTACCAAAGGCAGCCACCATCGACGGCTCGGCATCATCTACATTGTGCAGAATCTGTTCAGTAAAAACAAAGAACATCGGAACATCAGCTTAAATGCCCACTATATGGTGGTCTTCAAAAACCCGAGAGATACCACTCAACTGCTGCACCTGGCGAGACAGATGTATCCCGGCCGCACACCGTTTGCATTGGAAGCCTTTAAAGATGCCACAACCCCTCAGCACGGGTATATGCTCTTCGACCTCAAGCAAGCCACCCCCGACCACCTTCGACTCCGCACCGGCATCTTTCCCGGAGAGACCCACCACGTGTACTTGCAAAAATAATGTAAACACACCCACAGTGGCTCCCCCAGCTGGGATGTGTGTGTGTTTGATGATGGAGATAATAAAAAGAATGAATACCACAGCAGGGTTGATTTTTTGTCTCTGAGGTGGATAAAAAGGGCAGAGTTGTGGGTTCTAGCATTAGTTGTACATGATGTCTGCGCGAGTACGGAAACACGCTCCCACGCTCCGTGTATTGAAGACGGCCCCACCCGAGTTAGTCCGAACCATTGTACGCGGTGCGGACCCCGCTCTCGTGTGCTGCCTGTGCGAGATTGGACTCAATATCTTAAAAGGCAACGTACCACTCACTCCGGCTCAGAAGACCAAGTTGGCCAAGCATAATACAGGTCTCCGAACCCTAGTCCAGAAGCGGGTCTCTCAAACACAAAAGAAAAAGGTGTTACAGAAAGGTGGATTTCTCGGGGCCATCTTAGCACCGTTGGCCGCTTCCGTGTTGGGTCCAGTATTGGGTGGACTCTTCGGCCGACAATGAACCACACGAAAAAAATGGTCCTCGTCGAACCTCGGTTCCTGCAAAACCTCCAATCGCCCTACCCTGTCCCACCTACGGTGAAGACCATAAACACCCTCGATGGAGAGATGCAACAGATCTTACAACGACCGGGGTTAAGCGACAGTGAGAAAGTACAACGGTACAATGAGACGCTTCAGCGGTACATGACGTTCATGGACCAATACAAAACCCTCTCTACTCCAGCACCACCACCACCACCACCACGTGACAGACCGCCGACCTCAGCACCGTTCCAACAGCCGGGTGGGGTAGCCCCCACAGCCCCACAGTGGGTGGAAGACGAAGTGCTGAAGAGTGTACCCGCATCGTTCAAGAAACAAGCTGGCCTGGTATTACAACGGATGAAACAGAATCCTAACATGACTTGGAATGATAAAGGCGAACTCCTGGTACAGAATCAGGTGGTCCCGGGGACCCACATAACGGATTTAGTGAATGATCTGATGCGTCAACGCAGGTCGCACACCGATCCTCGAGGATGGAGGTCTTCGCTCAAGGCTTGAAAGACATGCATGTACCACAGGAATTGGTGGGGAACCCCCAGCGCTGGGCCTTTATGCAGCGAACCCAGCAATCGCCGAGTGGCCCACTACCTTCTTGGGAATCCGACTGGGAACCGGAGTCACCCCCCAAAACTCCACCACCACCACAACGGGCACCTTCTTTTCAAACCTTTAAAAAACCACCCTCGATCAGGACACCCCACATCTCCAGAGCCGTGACACGTAGCAAGTCAACGCGACGAACACGACGCCGGACACAACCTCCCAAGGCCTGGAACACCTATTAAAACCAACAACAGCAGTAGGACAGCTCAGTCGCCATGTTTTACCTCACCCTACCCAGTAACAGTTCGCTGGATGTGTTTCCTGACAACACCGTGGCCAAGTATGTGACTCAATTATCACAACCGTTACATTTACCTGGCCGGTGGGAATGTGAACTGGTGGATATTCAGTACCCTTACTCATGGTACAACGTGCGAGCCAATGAAGTGTGGTACGAGGTGACCTACGAAGGCAAAAACACCCGACTCACCCTGCCCGAAGGCCAATACGATACCCCAAAGAGTTCATGGGTGGGCTGTCAAGACTGTTGCATTATAAGGCTCTACGGGAGGTCACGAATAGTTCAAAACCCATCAAAGCCTATCCCTTCAAGAATCACGTGGACTTCGATTACAACGCACACAACGACAAGGCAGAGCTTATCGTCTCCGGCAAGGCGAGTGTCGTACTGAGTCCTATCCTACAGCAAATGCTGGGTTTCGATCTAAAGACGTTCGCTGGTGCCACCGCCCACCAAGGTGAGATGCCGATGGATATGAAGTCGGGTATGTACGGACTCTACGTCTACTCGGATGTGGTGGACAACCACATCGTGGGCGATATCAACACACCTCTGTTACGGGTGGTCCCCATTAAAAAGACGTATGGAGGTCAAGTCACCCATAGTTTCACCCACATGCTCTACTTGGCCGTACGACAAACTGACATCAACACGATCACGGTGGATATAAGAGATGACACGGGACGACCGGTGGCATTCGAACGAGGAAAAGTGGTGCTGACACTTCATTTTCGACAAGCACGTGCTCCCCACTTTACATAATGAAAGTACCTTACGAGTGCAATGCACGCAGCTATATGGACTATTATGCCCAACAGGCCGGGGGTGACTTTCCGGTCTTTAGCGGTGCACGCATGCAACGAGGACATGGACTGGGGAACATACTCGGCAGCATCGTCAAAACGTTCCTGCCCTTGGTGACGCGTGGGGTGAAAGCAATGGGTAAACAAGCGGTACGCAGTGGACTGCAAGTGGCCGGTGATGTCTTGGGGGTACGGCACCCAAATAAGCCTTGAAACGGCGGGCCAAAGAAGCGGGAGGCGTCTTGGTGGCCAAAGCACAACGCACCGTAGGGAATAAAAGAGCTGCCCCACCGAGACCACGCACCAGTCGACGACCGACCCAGCGACGACGCACATCGAAGAAGACAAAGGATATCTTTTCTTGAAACATGTCCTTGATCCACGCCGAGTCCTGCCCCTCCACCAACAGTGAATTTGATTTGTGGACCGTGCCGCCCACACAAGTGAGTGAGTGAGTGAATAGGGTTTAACGTCGCTTTCAACATTTTTTCAGCTATATCACGACGGGGAAGGGAAGGGAGGGGAGGGGGAGCGGCAGGGGAACCTACTTGTAACAGAGCAGATCTAATGCTGCCATTTTATAGTGCTGTCCCACTGAAATATCATGCCGTAGGCAGACATGACACCCCACTCAGTCACATTATACTGACACCGAGCGAACCAGTCCTTGTTCTATCCTCTTAATGCTGAGCGTAAGCGAGGGAGCAACAAGTTCCATTATTCAAGTCTTAGGTATGACCCGGCCTAGGATCGAACCCAGTACCTACCGCTTACGAGGCCGACGCTCTAACCATTAGACCACCGCAGTGCGGTGCCGCCCACACAAACCAGTGCCGAACAAGGATTATGGGTGGAGCATCTCCCGCTCTCCAGCATCAACGAAACCGGGCCCATCGAGTTCACCATCAGTAATGCGGATACGGCCTATGTGGATTTAGCCCATACCTACTTGTATGTGAAAGCCAAGGTGGTCAGTGGAGATGGCACCAGAATCGGCCAAGCTGCAACGGTGGGCCCGACGAATCTCTGGCTGCACTCGATGTTTCAACAGGTGGATATTTTTCTCAGCGACAAACTCATCAGTGACTCCACCAACACGTACCCGTACCGAGCCTACATCGAGACACTGTTGTCGTATGGCCGAGAGGCTAAAAAGTCTCAGCTGACAGCCGGTTTATTCTACCAGGACACACCCGAGCACATGGACACGGTGGACAATGTGGGATATAACAAACGGAAGGCTTTCACTGCGAACAGTGCCTCGGTGGATATGATGGGTCGACTGCACACAGACATGTTCATGCAAGACCGGTACCTCTTGAACAAGATCCCCATCAAAATCCGACTGATACGGGCGCCTCCGACCTTCGCCTTGATGGCCACTAACGTAGACGGGCATGCAGCGGACTATAAGATTGTCATCCAAGAGGCAGTGCTGTATGTCCGAAAAGTGAAACCGAATCCAGCCGTTCAATTGGGACACATGAAAGCCTTGGAAACAAAACCAGCCCAGTACCCTATCCGACGTGTACAAACCAAAGTGTTCTCTGTGCCTGCTGGAAATATGGGCGCCAACAAAGAAAACCTGTTCCTGGGGGAACTACCCAAGCGATTGATCCTGGCCTGTGTGGAAAATACCAGTTTCAGCGGAGCCTACCCAGAGAATCCGTTTGACTTTCAACATTTCTGCATCAATTTTGTGGCCCTGCATGTGGATGGACAACAGGTGCCAGCCACGGCCTTACCACCGAACTTTGGGCGCAGGAATTTCATTCGAGCCTATCAGAGCCTGTTTACAGCCACCGGTCAAATCAACCAGGACGAAGGGAATTTCATCAGTCGGGAGCACTACGCGAACGGATACACGTTGTTCTGTTTCGATCTGACCCCCACCTTAGAGAACGACCATCAGCTGGCCCTGGCCAAGCAAGGCAATTTACGGTTGAAAATCCACTTTCTACGAGCCCTCCGGAGCACCGTCAATGTGATCTGCTACGCCGAGTTTGACAACATCATTCAAGTGGACAAGGCGCGCAACGTGCTGTGTGACTTCTCCACCTAACATGGATACAGACCAGATAACCACCGTGCTGGAGAATGACCCAGAGACACGTATGATGTTTCAAGGGGTGTTCGCCCGAGATGTGTTTCCATTAGACCGTATGTATCCTGCTGCTTACGTTCTCAACACGGACCCGATGGATCGACCTGGTGAACACTGGGTGGCCGTGTACTTGACAGAAGAGCAGGGCGAATACTTTGACCCGTACGGCCTGCCACCCTCCATCCCGATTTAACAGACTTCATGGATCAAGGCACAGAGACGTGGTGTTGGAACAGTCAAACGTTGCAAAGCCTGACCAGTGGCGTGTGCGGACAATATTGCTTGTTTTACCTGTACCATCGATGCCGGGGAAGACCCTTATCTACCATCGTACAGATGAGTACCCCAAGGCCGAGGACCGCGATGTACTCGTCTATGACTGGGCCGCCCATCATTTCAATGTACAAGCCCCGTTCTGGGCTAAAGTTCTTTCAATGTACACACGCCCGCTGTTCTGGGCTTAAGTTTACAAGCCCCTTGTTCTGGGCTTCAATGTACAAGCCCCCTGTTCTGGGCTTCAATGTACAAGCCCCTTGTTCTGGGCTTCAGTTTTCACGTGGTTGTTCTCACGTTGTTGTTGTTCACTGAATAAAAAACAAAATGAGATCTCACCAAAAAACCCTGTCTTGTGTGTTTTATTCATAATGCATCAATGCCCAATGTCGAGATTCAGTCAAACTGAAATCAGTGGTGTAGGATGGGGCCAAAATGTAGCCCATCAAGGTTAGAATGCAAGCGCACTATAGTAAAATAGAGAGCCAATGAAATCAGCCCACAGACCAAGTACGTGTTTTTGGTCTAGGTTTGGAGCGGGCATTTCATTGAGGTGCGTGTATACGGTGAGTGAAGACTCGTCCAACACGTATAGATCAAGATTATGACTATAAGTTCTATGTATTCTCCGAACCTTGCCGAAAGGGAGACCGTTTGACCTGGAGGTGACCTTTGACCTTTTGACCCGCACGCGCGCGCTGCCGATGATGACGCGCACTTCCGGAGAACCCCTGCGCGCGCGCGCTGCGACCAGGGCGGGCCAGGCCGGTGAAAAGGTCCCGGAGGTCGAACATCCGGACGTCTAAGGAAACATTTGGAACTCTTTCAGTGCTCGGGATGTGACCCATCAATACCCAGAAACCCAACAGAGGTGTTAAGACCATGATATAACCTGCTCGGAGCATGGTTAGTACGAATGTTTCGGTGATGGTGGTGTTCAATAAAAAACTTAATGAAAACCCAAGTGAAGTTCGAATATCTATTAAGGTGAACAAGTGAACAAGAATGTATGTACAAGTATATAAGAACGTTGCAAACAAGGATTAAGGTGAACGTATGTATAGAGAGAGAAATCACAGTGGAGTATATAACAGTTAAACCGAGTCATCGAACTGACGTATATCGAGTACTTATTCAAAAGAATGACAAACAAGTTCATGGTGTAATGTATATATAGAGAGTAATTTAGAGTCCAAATATGTATGTCCATTAGAAAAGTCCGGGTATCAGATATGTTCACAAGTCCAAGTAAGTGGTACTGATGCCATCGGGAAGAACTTTCCGTTTCGGGTAGAAAAATGTGAAGGCATCTCGTTTCTGGATGTAGGTCCGCATCTGGTGGTCCACGACCCGGAATCCTCGGTTAGTGCCACTCGCACTGGTCTGGCTTTGGAGCACGTTCAGGTACAAGGCTTTGTCGATGTTGGGGTCACGCCGGTTGACTCCTTTGCAACTGAACTTATTGTTTCCATATCCACCGTAACAGAAGTAGGTCTTGGACGACAGGGCGATCATGGCATCTGCGCTCCACTCCAGCTTGAAGAGGCCCGGGGTCCGCTTGTCGTACTGGTAATGGTCACGTCGAGGTAGCCACTGGTCCCGTTCCACCTCATACTGTGCGGGTAACTCAGGTTTCACCAGGGACTCCCAATCCGCATTAGAGACGGCCATGTAGGCAGAGTCCGTGTCCATTTCCATGAGTTGCCAATCGGATGGGTCGAAATACACACCCATGAAATCATATAAAAACTGGAGCATTCTCAGTTTGGCCACCTGGTATACCATACATCCAATTTGGAGGGGCAGGTTGTAACGAATGACCCTTTTGGCTGAAGAGATTTCATAGGTATCATCATCGATGACGTCGACGGACCGAAACAGAGGCGAGTTGATCTTTTTGCGGGCTTGTTTGGTTGTACAGATATTGACGTTGACGTGCTTGTCTTGGTTGGTGACCGTTTTTCCGTAGTAACCATTGCCTGTCAATTTCCAAGATTCACCGATGATGGCCTGACTAGGATCTTGATCGCCTTGACGTCGGGCAGACGTCACGATGTCGGCATTCCGCGCGAAACAGGCATTGGGTATATACTGAAGGATTTGGTACACGCGCGTCACTTCGAGGCCATGGCTCATGTACCACTGTAGCAGAGGGGTACCCAGCAAGATTTTCTCTGCCCACATACTCCCAATCAACATTCGACGAGGTTGTTTCAATACGTCATGTTCCTCAGCATAGGCGCCCATGGTCTCTCCAATGTCAGCCCGACCCACCAGCGTGTTCTTGAAGATAGGCGGGCACTGGGCGAAGAGGGGCTTGAGAGTGTCGGGAACATGCAGATCACATTCCACAAATCCATACAGGGTCCCGGAACGAACGGCGTGGAAAAGCTGTGGCAGGGTCAAGAGTGGTCGGCGACTGAGCGGGTACTCGCGCGCTTTAAGGAAGTCGCGTAAGTGTGGGAGGGCCTGGCACATGGTGTGAAATTCACACTCCCACAGTTCGATCAGATCGTACCCCAACTCTTTGACGTAATCTCCATTCTCCACCACTTCTGCTCGTAATTCTTCTGCCGATTTCCCACGTCGTTCGTTGAAGCGTCCAGCGCTGAAAGGACATTGGTGGCCGTGCCAGTAACACCCATAAAATTGAAATACGGTCGGTGTTCCTTGTACAAGGGCAAACCCATCAACGGGGAGTCGACGATCTCCTATGCGCTTCTCTGTGGCGTTGGTCTGATGGCGTATATAAATTCCCCGTCGATCGGCTTCCCAATCCAACCACTGGTCGGCGAGATGTTTGTACGGCGTACGTTGAGGTGTGAAATGTTGACCGTCTGCCAACCAGCGCGTATAATGCCCGCTGGGCATGGGTTGGGCGAGAGACCACAGGTACAGGGCATTGGCGTCGAATCCAATGATTTTGGCACAGGGTTTCCCACCGGGAAGAGTAGTGACATCCTTCTCATGGTAGCGGTGAAAAATAAGGCTAGGTCCGCCGACGATGTTCTGTTTTAAACAATCGTACATGTCCTCATCTTTTTGTTGTATCAGTGAGAAGTAGGTAGGACACTCTTGGAAGAGATGGCGAAGCGCGAGACCCGGTAAACTCAAACACTCCTTGAAGATGTCCACGTGCATCTCGCGACGAAAGAGTTGAACCATTTTCTCGGCCGCTTCGAGGAAAGGGACCACATCTAAATTGTTATACCACACCAGGAAATCTCGCAAGGTCTGCATGTGTTGGTCATTCCATACCTGCTGTAGTTCCTGGTACGTGTCTTCCGAACATTCCACTTGCTTCAGATCGTCATAGAACGCATCCCGGGGTGGCAACTGTGTTTCCTCCAAGCGGTCGAGCGTCGGTATGTAGGTGTAAGGGAACTTCCCTTTGGTTTGTGCACAGTCATAGGCCTTCACCCACTGATCGTAGCTATAATTAGGTGCTAAGTAGTTCCGTACATCCAGGAAATGGAGTGATGTGGCGGTGAGGGCCATGTGGTTGTTGATCTTTTTGATGACGGAATTGATGGTATCGGACTGGGCCAAGTAAAGGGTATAGAAATTCCTT
Source organism: Hanleya hanleyi (assembly GCA_036873755.1). NCBI lineage: Eukaryota > Metazoa > Mollusca > Polyplacophora > Lepidopleurida > Hanleyidae > Hanleya > Hanleya hanleyi. Next base: position 151,846 of record JAVTVY010052728.1, read on the forward strand.
CACCATGTTCAGATCGTATCGCCCCGAGTTGAATCCGAGCACCGGTAACTGGCCTAAGTATTGCAGGAAGCGGATTTTCAATTTCTCCGCATACGGTTTAGGTAAAGGGACATCCTGCGGTTGCATGGGCTCCGGCTTCTCGGACTCTGACTCGGACTCTTCATCGTCGCTGAACGATACACCCAGTGTAGGAATTCGGTCGTCGAGTTGGTCCAGTACGTCCTGGAACTTGGACACCAATAGTTCTGTACTAGCCGCACTGACTTCCTCTAAATAGTCCATCATGCGGGTAATCAAGTCATGGGCGTCGCCGGCGGACACGAAACACACCGGTGCAGCGTCATAGCCAGGTACGTTGCTGGAAATACTCACACTCAGGGGAATATGGCGCTGTGTCCACTGTGTTTTCGCCGAGGCCGCGTCCATCGGTTCCAAAATCGCCTCGAAATCGTAACATGCCCGGTAGGGGAAATAACGATGCTCTTCCGGTATGATGAGACCTTCATCCGCCAGTTCCTCGAAGATGGTGGGCGTGTTATGGTACACACCGCCAGGAAATTTCCGTTTGACAGTGTGGTCACAAATCTTTTCGTGGGAGTGAAGATGGCTGGACTGTTTAAACACCCGATGGCATTGGGCACAACCGTAGGATTGCGCGTACAGACTCATATCATAGATCAGGGAAAAATGATTCACCCCGCCATCGTCGAAGATGTTGACTTTCATGGTGGAAGCATACCGTTCTGAAGACCGATGCACCAATTCAGCCACAAATGTGTCGTCCTCCTCCTCCTCATCCTCCTTCTCTTCCCGTAGTAAACGGTACACAAAGATATTGACGTTGAGCAGGGACTCCACGACATCCAAATTCTTGAATGGGACTCCCCGGAACTGCCGCGGATCTAGGTCTTGTTCCTCTAAATATTGTCTCCAATAGATATTGGCCACTCTGTCACAACCCTTGGGATGACACTCGTTCAAATGAATGGCCAAACACCGGAACAGACATTTCTGGTCTTTGTAGGGTCCATTTTGTCCTCCGGTTAATGCATACAGTCCTTTTCGATTGAGCAGCCAAGCTGGAAGAATTACAGGAGCACCGATAGGATGATCTCTCATTTTGGTCACGAAAAATGTCACGTTGGTGACCATTTCCACAGTCCACTTGGTATTGGGGCGTTGCAACCAGGCCCATTCCAATGGGTCCAACGTAGTCAGTTGGTCGATGAGGGGTTCCAGTGACGCACGATTGATGATGGTGAATGGCTTGTCAAACACATAGGTATTATTGCTCGGATAAAAATACCGTAACTGGTCCGTCTCTTTGTGCCGTAGAATATAGCCGAATGTCATATTCACTTTGAACGCTGTCACTTGGTCTCTGAAAATGTTCTCGGCATAGTTAGGAAGATACGTGAGGTCCTGTAGCCGGAAATTATACAAATCTTGAATAGGGCGATGACGGTGGAAACATCGTCGGATGGTGCTCCAATGGCGCCGATAGATGTCACTCACAGGGTGGTGTTCGGGCAAGGCGTCAGCGGGAGGCACAGCTGGATCCTCAGGAAAGTCGTGTTCGCCTCTCACATTCTCACGCGCCAAGGGAGATCTCGATCGGTCACGTCGCCTCATCCTGATCGTATATACTCCTGTAAAATAGAGCCGATTTTGACAATGAATCGGTCACGACTTCTTATTTCTTTGGAGGGGCAAGGTCAATAGGACTTGCGCTTTTTATACTACTAAAATGTGAAGTAGATTACATCTTACATAGGCCTTAAGGCCGTGATATGCATATCACCTTGAAGTATTCTGGGGCATGGTCAGTACTTCCCAATTTTCCCTTTGTCTACTACTCGCCGATTTTTTATTTTTTTATTTTTTATTGATTTTTTTTTATTCATTTATTTTTTTTCCCCGAGAGCTACAACATGACACCTTCCACGACCCATTCGAACCCATAGCGGTCCCTCTCTATCCCAAACATACACCCACATAACACCCAAGATGACCATGTGGGAATAAGGACCTACAAGAGGCTTGGCCTAAATTGAATTTTATTGTACAAACACTCAAGATGAGCAGGTACATAACAAATGTAACATACAATCACAAAAATACAGTGGCAATAGTTTTGGTCCAATACAACATGGCCTAATGCGAGTTGTCTCCCTTGCGTAATAAGGTTCAGATGGCGCTATGGTTGGAAAGCTGCGATTATCCGGGGGAATGATGCCAATTGCCATTCTATGCGCCATTTTGTGACACAAAACTCTTAAATTCGTGCATCATATTATTCTAGAATGTATTGTGAACAGTTTGAGATAAATTGAGACGTACGGGTAGGAGAGATCTTGTCTGTTTAGTCAATTGTTGGATCATGCCGTCTGCCAGTTCGTTGTTGGTGCTGGCAGTACTACGCTGTAATCTCAGCTGAGCCATGCGCGAGGCATGGTGTAATTCTTGTTGATAAAGTCAATGAGTGATTTTGAGCGACAAACTCTATAAATAGTAAGATCGTAGGCATATATAGTGATGGTGTACGGATATTTCATGGTGTACGGGGATTTCCTAGCATAGATATTATTAAAAAATAATATCATTTTATTTTGCATTTTTCTTTTAAAGTTGATGGAAAATTGGCACTCTCTGGGAGCATCTGAGCAGTATAACATTATAACAACTGAACTTTGATTTATGCCAAAATGTCTCAAAAAAATGACGATCACTACATTGATAAACGTTACAAGCTGAAATGATCATTCAATCTCGGGTTTGCACTATAATTCAAGTTAATCCTTAGACAATACTATTCTGCCCCGATAGCAGCGGAATGCATTGACGCGCGGCTGAGCACATGAGCTCTGGTTCATTAATTGGGTTGCCTTTGCTATCTTTTTAACATAGGAAATATTGTTAATCGATGATAACTGGGCTATTTTCTACCTGCAGTTGTCGGACTTGGAATAGCAGGAAAACTTATCCGAGAGAAAATTCCGAGAGAGGGGGGAGGGGGGGGGGGAATTTCCTAGCATAGATATTATTAAAAAATAAGTTATATTACATACGTGTACGGCGTTGATTGGTGTTACTGAGTGATACTGGTCAGCTGCATCTCATCAATGAGGCGAACACGGTACTTTTGAAGCTTCACTTCCTGGGATGACTCCATGACTGTGGGCTCAGGCTGGTGAGTAACTGCTACGGTGTAATAGTCTGGTGAATTTGCACTGGTAAAATGAAAAAAAGTAAAAGGTTCTCCACAGCTCATACAAGCAGGCAAGCAGGCTGCCTAGAGGTGAGGCAGGCAGGCAGGCAGGCTAGAGGGCAGGCAGGCAGGCAGGCTGGTCAGGTCAGGTCAGGTCAGTCAGGCAAGTAGTGCAATGAATACACCCCACCGCTAAAAATCGCCTCCTTTTATACGTTTTTCTACAATCCGCCATTTTGAACACACACGGCGCCATTTTGAACACACAGGCCGCCATTTTGAACACACAGGCCGGCATTTTGAACACACTCCCACAGCCGCCATTTTGAACACACACGCCGCCATTTTGAACACACACGCCGCCATTTTGAACACACACGCCGCCATTTTGAACACACACGCCGCCATTTTGAACACACACGCCGCCATTTTGAACACACACGCCGCCATTTTGAACACACTCCCACAGCCGCCATTTTGAACACACTCCCACAACCGCCATTTTGTACACACACGCCGCCATTGTGAACACACTCCCACAGCCGCCATTTTGTACACACAGGCCGCCATTTTGACCACACCCCACCATCTAGACATGCCTTGATCACGTGATCAAGTTCCTCCTCAATCCTCCACCGGGGGGAACAAAAAAGTAGGTCAATAGGACTCGTAATCACGGCTATATACTACTGGCGCCACCATCAGCATAAAAGTTTATGTGGAAAAAGATCGCCAAATATAGAAAAACGGCGAACCAGCACATCAGCGACGCGGTTCGTCTCTGAAAATAATTTATTGATCAAATCATATCTTACCATATTTCATATCTAGTTAATGAGAAATAACTTTCTATCTACCTGGATATTTTGAAAAAAAAATCCTGGTCCTAAATTGTTTTGTCACAAGTAAGATGCTGCGAATTGACGATGTTCACAACATGTCCTGCAAATTGCGATTCAGATGTCGATTGCACACTAATAGTATCAAAACAGCCGGACTTGAATACGTGTGTACATGTAGTTTCATCCGCGATTATTCTTTTAAATTCGATATATTTGAAAGTTTCTAAAAAAAAAAATGAGTAACAACATTTTTCCAAAGCATGAGAGGCTAAATAATGTCCCTTGGTCGTAAGATTATGGTTATAATAAGGATATTCGGATTTGAATTTTTGATTGGAAAAAATTGGTTGATTATCGGCTGGGTGGTGGGGGGTGGGGAGGGGCAATTATGGTCCCCCTACCAAACTTTCTATCCTATTTCTGGAACGCCAAATACTTGACAGCTGACACTCCGTGACTTTGTATGTTGGGGTCATTATGATCCTATTGCATGACCCTCCGAACAGACTATCATGGGTAAATTCAAAATGGCGACCATGTAGTGTATACCAGGAAATTGATGTTTGTCATTTTTGTTCCAAATTTCTGCTTTTCTATGAGGAAAAGTGGGCAAAAAATATTTCATTTCAAATCAGACTATTACTTACCTATTTATCATGCAGTTTTGCCGAAAAATGGCCAAGATAAAATCAATCGAAAAAACCTGACCGAAAAGTCGACCAAAAAATGTCTTTTTTGAAAATGACATGGGCCATTTTGGATAGTTTTACATTTCTGATAGAGCTTGACTCAAGGGTATAGTGTGGGACGTTTCAGCCCCTAGCTCAAGGGTAAAGAAAATATTTAAGGTGTAGGGAGGCAGGCCCCCCCCCCCTCCAAGGCCTGGACAGGTCCCCAAATCCCCAGGCCAGATAGGGTTAATAGGCCATTTGCCAGCTCTACGATCGTTACAGAGCGATCTGGGTATATTCACTGTGTAGCAGAGATGCACAAAATGCACATGCAACTGTTTCGAACCCTTTTCCAAATTTCGAACTAAATACAATAGATCCAAATTTAATTTCTTTCTCTCCAAACGCTGGACTTGTTGATAAATATTTAAAGAAAGAAACAGTCATTTAACTAGAAGAGAATTGTTCTATTCATATATTGTATATTTCCTATTTAGAAAGTTCAGGCTATCCCAACAATGAACTCAACAGAGATATAACCAACTATCAAAATCATTTATTCACACATTGCCACTTCCAAATCATTGGAAACACAAAGAAAAAGCACGGGGAAAGATGGTATAAATGTGACGTTATTGTTGGAGCTATAAAAACAGCCTTTTACCTGTGGTCGTCCGCCCCATATTATTGGAGTATTGCCATAATTTTCTATCTCAAAATTCTCATAACTGGTTGACTGTTGCAATGCGCACACGTGTGCAGATTCCACTGAGCGCGCTGTCGTCAGTTCTGCAAAAGGACGAATAGCTCAAATCGCTCTATCCAGCCGTTGTTTTTTTGTTTTTTTTTTTACTGATTAATAACCACTTCGTTTTTTTTATCGAAGTGATACTTAATAAACAATAAAAATAAGAGGCAGTGCATACCGTAAGGGTCGAATAGCGCGATCGGCTCTATTTTGATAATTAAATGGTACGCGTATCTAAATTTTCTTGTAGTGCCTATCTAAATAGCCCGGTATTTATGATACAATAGCCCGATCGCGCTATTCGATTTATTGGTTTTTAGTTAATTGGTTTGGGACTTTTTCCGCTAGGGCTTTAGCCTCTGTGGCTTTTGTACGCCGCGCTTTTGTCCCTGGGGCTTTTGTCCACTGCGGATTTTGTCCTAGATTCAGATATCATGATCGTGGTTCGATTTCTATTAAAGTCTGTGGCCGTTAGAAATAGAGGTACACGATGTGGCCATTGGAATCCGCATTTTTATATAGCTCCAAACTGTCTTGGTGATAGACGTTCTGCTCGTGGACGTTCTGCCCTGTTGACCCCTACTCTCTTAGTCGAGACGACCATCCAAATTATCTCCCCTCACTGTGACGGTGGCGCCCTCTGTTGACTGATGTTCATTTCACTGTACGTTAATCGTTTGACTGTCTCATGTTCGTTTGACTGTACGTTAATCGTTTGACTGTCTGATGTTTGTTTGACTGTACGTTAATCGTTTGACTGTCTGATGTTCGTTTGACTGTACGCTAATCGTCTGTCAAATGAACATTAATTGTTTGGTAAACGAACGTTAATTTTTTGCCTGTCCGTTGTTCGTTTGTCCATGGAGCTAAAATAATAAATATAAATAAAACAATATATTGATATGCACTGTTGGATACCACGTATGGCTGGGTTCGTGGCGATTTTATTTCTTTGCTTTATTTACACATACAGTGGTCATTTCAATACATGTTTATACGTTCAACTGTTCAATATAATTAGCCGAGTGACAACTGTCAAATACTTGAGGTGTCCTGCCTCTGCATGAGTTTCACTAGAGCAATCTGCGTCATGTGGTTCCTTCATTTATTATTTATTCAAAACAATTAATACTTCAATAATTTCCTCATACTTATTATACTTGTTTCAGATAATAAAGAAATGAATCATACTGGTATTTTATGGATAGGCCCTACCAAGTTTGATGGGCCGCAAAATACGCGATACGGTCGTAAAAGTGTAATATCTTTTAATGGATTTTTATTGACATATGACAGATTTGGACATTGGTTTTTAAAATAGAAGACGTTAAAATTTACCAATAAATCAAATATATCCAGACAACATTTCTACAAACAAGATGGCATTTTTGCTATATTTATTTCCTCCCGAAATCTACCTTATTCAAATAATTATACCAGAGCATTCACCCCCATGATCATAGTTAACATACTGCCCGAATAAATGATATGTTCAGTTGTGTAATGCCACAAGCCTTGGTGATATTACCAACAGCGGGAGGTTGATTATCAATTCACATTCGCGATAATGTTACTACGACGCGTGCGCGTAAAACCGATAATTGCCGAGCAAGACCGAGTCTGTCTTAATCCCTTTGCTAATCCGTTGGAATCCCACTGAGGCGGTCACGCACATGGTACATTTTGATCTGACGGAGTTGTGCCTCCATCTATTTTAGCTTCATGATTTGTCAAATGAACGTTAATCGTTTGACTCAAGCTTATTTGTTTCACTGTTGTATTTTTGGCGGTGTTTGCCTTCCATACTAATGGTATCACGCAGTGGTCTAGAGATAATTATATAGACAAGAAAACTTATTGATGCAGATGCATCAATGCCGGCGGAAACGTTTGTAGCTTATAATCTGCGTATTACAAGCCGATTACGTGTGCAACTGGTGAATACAGGTCACGATGCACATTATGTTAAAAAAAAACGTCGATTTGTTTGTTTTCCTTAAAGGTTTGACTAATGTAGTTCGCGCAAGAACCCATCTGGAAAGTGTGGGGTTAGCCGGAAGTTAAGTGCTTGCTGGCAAAATGCAAAATGCAAAATGTCAAACTAGGACTTTGAAAGTAATGTTCTCTGGTTGACGTATTAAGTCATTTCATATAGCCTGATGTAAGAGATCGCGCTGTGGCATTATACGGGACCCATCATCAAGCCACTATTTCTTTATTGATGTGTGTCATTGTGAATTAAGCCTAGATCGACTTTCTCTACACAACAATCCGATCCGCGTGTTTTACTGTTTCAAGTTTTTAGTAACTCGCAGTTCAATCTCAAACATTTTGCTGCAGACGTACACATGGTACAGGTGAATAACTTCATCATGTATGGTCATCGATTTGGTCTCTCAGCCATAATAAAATAGTACTAAAGAACATTTATTCGATGAATTCATTATAACAGAATTAATATTAATTTGTTAACCACGAACGGGTGATACAATCCTGTCGTTTTACGATCTAAAACTAGCTGGATCACTCAACGGCACGTCTGTGAAAGTATGGCTCGAGAAAACACCTGTTACTCGTCCAATATCAAGATGGCGGCTCCCATGTTTAGCGAATTCAGAAATCCGGCGGCATGGCCGCCGGAAACAAATTATACCATATCTTATTTTCTATAATTTTATGTTTCAACTGGATGTATTTTTTGAGACATGATTAGCAAAATATTTTCAGAAATATGGTTACCATAGCAACCAGTAATCAATCATTGTATTTCATATACTTAGGTAATTGATTTTATCAATGAATATGAATCGTGTAGACCCTTAGATCAGAGGCATTGCTCAGGAAATACTCCAGTAAAAAGTTAGCTCATTAACTTCATTTCACTTGTCAACAAAAATTATTTGCCCAAAATCCCTGAATCACATATTTTTTAATTGCACCTGCAACAGGTCTGCACCCGTTTTGTGTATTAATATTTACACACGGTAAACAGCATTTTTCCCTGTTCCCCTGAATAAAAAATCGCTATGGATAGAGTATGAAATAGATGTTCCCCCACAAGAATGGTAACAATCTGTTTTGCGGATAGATCACCAGAGGTTGTGCCACACAAGAGTTTACAGTAGTTACCGAGATAGTTATTTTCCAAAAGGTGTAGTATAATTTTCTGGAATTAAATCAAAGTTTTAGGAGGAATCCGATTTTGCTTTCAATTCGCGTTAAACCTTGCTCAATTCGTGTTTCAAGGTAATGTATTTGTGGGATATTAAACTCTTCAGTGAGTCTAAGGGGACAGCTTTCCCAAAATAAAACAACCTTTCATCAAAATGCCTACAAGCTGAATATCCAAACCAGGGCCGACGGTCGCCAGCCCGAGAGATTCGGGACTTAATGATGGTGTGGAATCCACGTAACAGAATATAATTTAGGGATGATGAGAATATGACAAAAAACATTCACTCTGAAGAGACAGTCCATCCTACTAATACCAAGAAGCATGTCAAATATAACGGTGTGAATAGAGGTGGTGGATGGTCCTGTGAGTGAGTACTGGTATGTGAGACGAGTTTATGATGAAGATGAATCAGGTGATATGGCCAAGCCAGGCTACTTTGAAGGAATGGAAAAGAGACTACTTCAAACGGTTTTTTTCAACCAGGCGATTCATTGTCAAGTTACGATAAATGATTATTATATCCACAGCGAATTTGTTTTTAACAGTCATGCAGCTCCAAAACAGAGTGTTGAACAGAAAAAGGTCTTATTCAATAAGTTGACAACTGGGGAATATGTGATGGACGGTGGAGATTCAGATATATGTAGACACCGTGTTGACATGACTAAACAATTGTTGAAAACGACGTTAAATCCTACCCATTCACTCAATGATTCATGTATATCAATGAACAAATAATGCTAAAAATAAATAAAAGTAAATTGTGAATGTTCAAAATAATTTACATATATATCAATGAAAGAAAAATTCCTTAAAATTTATGGAATGTTCCCCGACTAGTACACCAGCGGATTATTCCTTAAAATTCAACAAGGAATATTCCGTAGCATTTTATGGAATTTTCTCAACATGGTGGGGAATATTCCTTAGTTATGTTAAGGAATATTCCGCTGGTGTAATAGTCGGGCAATATTCCTGAAATTTTTATGGATTTTTTTTCTGTGTATTATGTAGGAAAGTCCATGCAATACCATTGTATTCACCCCGGAATACAGATTACAGCGATGACAATGTTCATCACAATCAGCAGATAGTCAGTATCAAAGTGATGGCCTATGTCTGTATTATAAGCTGTAAGCTTGAGAAGCACTTTCATAGGCCTGCAAATGCAGATACGACCTAATTCTTTACAGCGGCCTTGGTAGGAGTCACCAATGTAATTTGAACGGCTCACCACATTGTTACATCGCCTTCAGCTAAAAAGTACTGCAGCAAATTAGAATATATGACACACATTATGCGATTAAAATAATTCATACACAGAAAGAAAAAAAATTCCTTAAAAATTTAAGGAATATTCCCGACTATTACACCAGCGGAATATTCCTCAACATATAAGGAATATTCCTTGCCATGTAAAGGAATTTCCTTAACATACTACGGAATATTCCTTATTGAATTTTAAGGAATATTCCTCTGGTGTAATAGTCGGGGAATATTCCTTAAATTTCAAGGATTTTTTTTCAGTGTACAAGAATCAGATCCGACAATTATTAGACAGCCGTCGTCCATAAAGAATTTCCACGTCCATAATCGTGAAGCCTAATTCACAAGACCACATTCGGTCCAAACTATCCACAACATAAGATAAGTCATCTATGATACTGACAAGATATTCCGATATTCCCATCGTCAAATACGTATCACTGATCTGTATTCTGTTTTCAAAATCCTTCCAAAGTCGTTATCATGAGTGTTGTATCCCAGACACACTTTCATTGCGTCTGTTCATGTGAACACCATGAAGATTTTATATTCCATGTTGCTCATATACATGTACGTCCACTAGTTCATGTGAACACCATAAAGTTTTTTTATATTTCACGTTGTTCATATACCACTAGTTCTGGGTTGAGCGAAAGGAGGTGTTCGCATTAGATGGGTATTTTTCCCTCCAGTGTCCCTCGCCGTTGGTCTGTTGTCTCGCTCAGAGTTATATTGTGGCGTAATGCTCAGTTATTCCCAACTCCTTGTCAGCCAGTCGAGGCCGGTTTAGTTATAATTTCTGATTCAAACAGTCACCATATATATTCTTATGAATGAATGACTCGAAATTTTCAAATGTCTGCCAAAAGTTCAAGACGGATGTAACAATAGATAAGGAAGTAACCACAAAATAAATGATATTGGCACAAGCATAATCGCGTGAGAAAGCAAAGTGTCACCTCTTGTTCAGGGTCATTCTTGAATAAAAAGAGATAATATTTTAGTTGCAATGCTGTAATCATCTGCATTAGCGGCAATGAAGAAACGAGTATCAGTATAGTCCTATTGCAATGAAGTATAGACACATTGAAGACAATCTGATTAAAACTCAGACTTAATATCCGCTCCTCTGTCGGACATGTCGCTAATTAAGATCTGAGACAGTCCCTATAACAAATCCGTCAGATGACCTCCGAACATTTGATTCCCGGGTCAAATAGTCGCCCAATGAGTCGGCTGATACTCCAAATTAATGTTGTTGTTGCGATGCAGTTATGAACTGATTTTATGAAACAAAATAACCGTAGGCTACCTATATATCCAGCAGTGCAAGAAATATCCCTTGATCTTTTCACCTGGTCTGTCATAGAAGAGAGCAACGGGGAGCAAATAATAATCTTCGGGGATCGCGCATGGACTGGAGTCGAGAGCAAGAACTTCGTCAGCCGCCCGGGTTGGATTTTTCTGTGGCCCGTCCGTACACCCGGCAACATCTGGTAAGTCAAAGATTTCCCGTAGCCGATATGAAGAACGGTTATACAGCGTCTTTTACGTACCATACAAGAAAGCATCTGCAGTTGCTCCTGCTTTAATGCGGGCACGTCAAATTTTCGATCTCGCCCTTGAATTTCGCCGCCACTGAATGTAGGCACTTAACCCCCCCACCTGTTGAAGTTGGACTGTGATTGGTCGCCAGTCTGACATGCGCGACAGATTTAAGATAGGGACTGTTCCATATCTTTATTAGCGACATGTCCGACAGAGGAGCGGTTATTAAGTCTGAGTTTTAATCAGATTCCTCCCTCCCTCCCTCCAAGTATAGCGGAAAGCGGTTGTCGTGAATAACAACAAGTTCAGCAATTTTTATACAGTTTATTATCCCCAATGTTACATCATACCCAGGCTGGGGAAGCCGCCCTGGGTATGTTTAGTATGTTCATAGTAAAACAAATTGAAATATCAAAACACCATGTTTTATTATTTAACGCACCGTCACATTAGGTACAAGTGTTTACTGAGCTCAAGTCAACGATCGCATCAGTGCAAGGGTGACGCATTCAGCCGATGGGGGTGGTCGGTCAGCTTGGTAACGAAGAACGTAGCATTGGTGACCCTCTCTACGGCCCATTGCGTGTTGGGGCGTTGACGATGTGCCCATCTCAAGGGATCCACGGTGTCCAGTTTCTCTAGCATCGTCTCTAGCGACGACCGGTTAATGATGGTGAACGGCTGGTCAAACACATGGCTGTTATTACTGGCATAATAATACCGTAACTGGTCCGTCTCTTTGTGACGTAAGATGTACCCGAAAGCGACATTCAATTTGAAGACCATAGCTTGGTCATTGAAGATGGCTTCCACGTAGCTGCGTAGACGGGTGAGGTCGGTCAGTGGGAAATTGTAGATATCTGATATCACGGTGGAAAACGTGCCGTATCATGGGCCATTGGCGCCGATAAATGTCACTCACTGGATGGGCGTCCTGTAACAGATCGCTAGGAACATCCACTGCATCTTCCAGAAAATGTTCGATGTCGTCAGGTGTATGACTGGCAACAGTAATGCTAGGGACTGGCTGGATATCTATGCTCTTCATAACCGTGGGTATAGTCGGGCTCTCTGTGATCGCATCACTAGTGGCATTCGTCCGTACGGGCTCATCTTCACTGGGTCTGACCCTCCTGGGTGCCTCTTTAGTGGGAAGTTGTCGCCCAAACCGTAGAGACGGGGTATGAATCAAACGCTGGTGCCGTCTTAACTGACTGGGTTGTTTGTCTTGTTCCGTCGTTCCCTCGTGGAATGAGCCTTCGTGGCGCAGTAAATTATCATCCCGATTGAATGACCGTGCGCAGGTTATACAAGTATACCGTGCATCGTTGTGGGTGAAGATCTCGTGGCGACGTAAATTATCTAGACGAGTAAACTGCTTCTGCCAAGTTGTGCAAGTGAACATCAGGCTGGTGAGGTTGCACTGGTGATGCTCAGTCAAGTAGCTCCTCTCGTCAGAGTGGTTCAGGCTGGTGAAGCAGGCCAATGAATGCAGCAATGCCCTAAAAAATTCCCACTTTTATCCAGTAGAAATGCCGTCAGTCTGCGCATGTGCAGTCAGGAAATTTTAGAAAAGGCATTTGAATGAACGTTTTGGGGACGAGGAGGACCATCCGTGACCCAAATGGGCCGTGTGTAGTGTCATATTGAACTACTTGATGTAAAGTTTGTAGTGGAAGTACCGTCAGTCTACGCGTGCGCAGTATTAGAAAAAGGGCATTGGAGTGGGGTTTTGGGGTAGATCTAGGCAATACGGTGTTGCAACGGGCCGTGTGGGATGGAGAGAGCTCATCGGAGGGAAGATACAGTCATGCCATGGATGAAACACAGTAACGCCCGCCAACGCCTAGCTTAACGCTTCAATGCACTGGCGAAATAGCTCAGAAGCTCTAATGTGTCTAGATATACCATGGAGTTGGCAATAATTCATCGAAATGCAGTGACGCCCATCAACGCCCTGTACTACGCTTAATGCCTGTCTCAGCGTCTTAACGCCCTGGCTTAACGCCTTAACGCCCGATCATAAAGCCTGAGAGCATTGTAGACCGTTCAATCACAAGCACATGCTTTGACCAATGGCCGTTAATCTTTGATGGAAGTGCCGTCACCACCGCTACCTCTAGTCATTCGCAGTCATAACCTGCTACCCAACGTGCAATGATCAGAGGTATGCAATTGATCTTGGGCCAATAAATGAGCCAATAGCAATCCGTTATGTGGTTGAGTTTTGATTTGACAAATTAGATTGGGATTAAAGAAAGGTCTCAAAGTAGACATGTATGTTCGAAAACACGATCAAAATAACTAATATGCGGCCAGACGAAATTGTTATTTCATTGAAAGTGACGGTTGAACATCGACTTTGCACGTCTTTGAGATACGGTTGCTTTTTGTAACACAGTAACGCCCATCAAAGCCTAGGTTAACGCTTCAACGTGAGATAGCTCAAAATGTCTGATTGAGCTAAATGACGGCTGAGTGAGTGAGTGAGTGAGGTACGAGCGAGCGAGTGAGTGAGTGAGGTACGAGTGAGTGAATGAGTGAGTGAGGTACGAAAGTGAGTGAGGAGGAGGAGGTGGCGTTACTCAACGCCTGTCTTAACGCAGTGTCGCCTTTGATCAATGCACACACAAAGACACTTCTACGCCAAGACTTTCATAACTTTTCATATAGTTTATTTTCCCCTCCATGAAATCATACACCCTACAAATGATTCAGAGAATTCTCCTGAAATTCAGTTTTCGGGAATTTTAGCCTGAACTTCAGGCCATACAAGTAGTATATAAAGTGCATTTAAACTCACATTGACCTCATTATTTGTTCCCCCGGGTAAAATTTGAGGGGATGGTCACGTGACAATCATGTGATCGTTGGGGGAAAACTACCTCCAACACGAGAGAGCTCCTTGACTCGATCGGGTGTGACTTTGGAGCGGGCAGGGTCGAAAAAATACCTGAAATCATGAGAAGGAAGACTTATAGTAATAAACATGATCTATGGGTGTTGGACGATGTAAATTGGACTTTCGTCAAAGTGAAGCATGTGTGGGGTAGAGTCAGAATGGCATGTTTTAAGTGCAAAGGCGCGTCAATCTGCGCATGCGCAGTTGTTTGTAGCAAGTAAAGTGTCCATTTTGGGGCAGTGCAGGAAGGTATTTGGGGTGGAGATGGACCATCCTTGGTCCGAATGCGTCCTGGGAGGTGTCATGTTGTAGCTCTCGGGGTGTAGACCCCGATTTGAGGGATGTCCACAGCATCTATGACGTCACCGGTGACGTCATCAGTACGAGTAGTAGCGAAATTTGCCATTTTGGGGCAGTGCAGGAAGGTATTTGGTGTAGAGATGGACCATCCTTGGTCCGAATGCGTCCTGGGGGGTGTCATTTTGTAGCTCTCGGGGTGTAGACCCCGATTTGAGGAGTGTTCACGTCATCTGTGACGTCATTGGTGACGTCATCAGTAGGAGTAGTAGCCAAAGTGGGCATTTTGGGGCAGTGAAGGAAGGTATTTGGTGTAGAGAGGGACCATCCGTGGTCCGAATGCTGCGAGGTGTCATCTTGTAGGAACGCCCGTCAACACCCGTCGTTACGCCTTAACGCCCGTCTCAATGCCTTAACGCCCTATCTTTACGCCTTAACAGACCGGAGAGAGAACAACAACAACAACAAGCATGACACTTGAGAGAAGAACAACAACAAGAAGTTTTTTTTTTCATATAGTTTATTTTTCCCAATGTTACATCATACACATGCTGGGGAGTCGCGTTGGGTATGTTTACAACTCAAAAAGACTCTTGCCCAATCAGAGGCCACCATTTGCATCGGTCATATTCGTTCCTGTCCGTTAGATGTATTCTTGTCCAATCAGAAGTCGCCATTTCAGAAAGTTCCATCTTTGCTCGGTGTGACCTAAGCGTCGTCGGGCAGGCCTGGATATTCTTCGAGCAGCATGTTCTGAAACAGTTGTTTGCGCATTCTGATCGCATTTTCCAGGGCCTCGGTGGGTGGTAGCCCCATAGCCTCTTCCAAGTGACGCTTGGTCATGATGGACATGTGCGTGGGGTCGCCTTTCAATTCAAGTGGTAGTAAGGTATACTGTTCATAGATCGCCATGGCTGTTTTCCTGATGCGGGGGCGCATTTGGGTGTACGTCTGTTGTAAATTATCCTCTCCGGCGTCCTCGATCGCTGCAGCGTAAGTATTGATAGCTGCTGTCAGTATACGATCCCAGAAGGTAGGTTCTGCCTCACTTTCCACGGACGTAGGCTGACAATCTGAGGTCAAGCTCTCCGTATCACTAGATAGATTCTCAGCAATCTCGGTTTCGGTATCAGTCGATACACTCTCAGCAGTCTCTGTATCAGCATCCGCCTCAACGGACTCCTCGGAGTCTTCAATCCCATGAATATTTTTCTTGTGTCGCATCATATCGTAATGTCTGGTGAACGTGCGTTCGCACTCAGAGCAAGTATAAGCCATGTTGACGGTTGAACGTCGACTGTGCGTGTTTTTGGAAATACGCTTGCTTCTATAGACAGTAACGCCCATCAACGCTTAACTTAAAGCTTCAACGCCCTGGTGAATTAGCTCAGAAGCTCTGATTTTCATGGAATTGACACCAATTCATCGAAATGCAGTGGCGCCCCTCAACGCCCGTCGTTACGCCTTAACGTCCGTCTCAACGCCTTAACACACTTTCTTAACGCTTTAACGTCGTTTAATGGTGCGTTCGAACAAATGTTTCTTTTGTGATATTGCTCTGACATACGCCGCTTTCCAGTTCATGCCCGAGGTTTTCAACATCGATGTTGTTCTTTCAATTTCCATATGGACTGGGTCCTTATCCAACAATTTCATATGGGTCACGAGGTCGACATACCGCTGACGTAAAGCTCGTCGTAGTCTGGGTGCCAATCTGTTATCGGCTAAAATTGCGGCTTCCTCTTTCGAATACCCTTTGCGCTG
This sequence comes from Hanleya hanleyi, assembly GCA_036873755.1. NCBI lineage: Eukaryota > Metazoa > Mollusca > Polyplacophora > Lepidopleurida > Hanleyidae > Hanleya > Hanleya hanleyi. The sequence continues at coordinate 168,267 of JAVTVY010052728.1, forward strand.
AAACTTGTTTTCTGTGACCCTCAACGTCTTGGCCATCTCGGCGTTCATACTTTCTTTGAACAAATCATTCCATAGCCTCGAGTTCACATTATGCTCATTCCCTTGTACGGGTTTGAGTTGGTCCTTCACGGTTGGGTGATATTCCGGGACTGATGGTAGGAAGGGGCCCCGCTGTATGGGGGTGGGTTGCTGCTGCTGCTCTACCAGATGTGGACTCGGTGGATAGTGTCGGGGTATATGACGTTGCGGTGAACCCTCGTCGGGTAGCAGGTGGGTCGTCAGCCGGCGATCTTCGGGGGTATGGGCTTTTAAATCTACGAATAGGTAGCCGTACGGACGACTTGTTGCCCCTTGAAACGCCTGCATGAAATGGTCGATGTTCTGAGGATAAATTCTACTACCAGACACACGGATTTGTGCTCTGTCAATGGGATTGGAGAACAACACAAAGTATTGGCAGTTCAAGGCAATATCTCTGGAAGCCTTCCCTTGAGGAAAGAGATTCTGGGTCAAATAGATGACGGACAAATTCCTATGATGGGATCCTTTAGTAAACAAGTCGGGAACGTGTGAATTGTCCTTCGGCGCACTCATCAGATCATCTAGCACTACCACGTTGGTCTGCTCGGGGTCAAAGTAATACGGTTCGTCTATGTCGTGAGGAATCCCTGGGATGAAACTCACATTCTGTAATCGCGTAGTTTCGTAGGCGGGCTGCCATTCGCTATAACACCAAACAACACGTGTCGGAGCTGGGGTTGCCACACATTCCTCTAAGAACTTCATCACCCAGGACGTCTTTCCCCACGCCGTAGGGACGCTCACTGTCATCGTATAGGGATGCTCTACTGCACTTGTTGGACCTATAGCGGGACTCGGCGGTGTCTCTTGGTTGTGTTTGCCTTGAATGTGCCTGAGCATACTATCGCGACGAGAGAAGGTTCTCTGACAGAACGTACACGCACACGACATGTTGATCTGTCGACCAATACATAAGGACTGATGAGGGACACATGTTCATTCTTATATGTACAGACACCACCACCAACACCACCACCACAGTTCACCACCACCACACACACAACCACCACCACAGTTCACCACCACCACCACCACCACCACCACCAGGCGTTGACGGGTGTCAACGCCCGGTGGTGGTAGTGGGAGCTCCTGTGTGGCAGAGCTCTTGGATCGCAGTTCTTGGAGCTCAAAGCGTGTGGAGCTCAGAGCTCGGAAGTGACATTTGCATATGACCTCTGTGAGGTCACTTCCGCTTCCGTTCACGTGACCGGAACTGACCTTTGACCCCTGCGCGCAATTTTTATCCGGTATTGTTAGCGCGCGCAGGGGTCAAAGGTCAGTTCCGGATGGTCCATCTCTACACCAAATACCTTCCTGCATTGCCCCAAAATGACCAATTTCGCTACTACTCGTACTGATTACGTCACCGATGAAGTCGCAAATGCTGTTGACATCCCTCAAATCGGGGTCTACACGCCGAGAGCTACAACATGACACCTCCCAGGACGCATTCGGACCAAGGATTGTCCATCTCCAGCCCAAATACCTTCCTGCACTGCCCCAAAATGGCCACTTTACTTACTACAACCAACTGCGCATGCGCAGATTGACGCGACTTTGCACTTAAAACACGCCATTCTGACTCTACCGCACACATGCTTCACTTTGCCATTTTCCACGACCCATTCGGACCCATAGCGATCCGTCTCTACCCCAAACACACCCCCACATACCCCCCAAAATGCCTGCTTTCTATACTACGGCCAGACTGCGCATGCGCAGACTATTGACAACGAACGACACACTAGCGCAGGCGGATACCCCTCACGACAGCTTCAAAATAATACCTCACACGACACCATAGGATCATTAGGGGCTCACCTAGAGCCCAAAACGTCTATTTCCACACCCTTTTCCCACAATTACATGTCTGCGCATGCGCAGAATGTTGACAACGAACGACACACTAATCCAATCGGATGCCCCCTCACATATGCTTCACATTGATACCTCACTCAACTCCATCGGCTCACCTAGATCCCAAAACGTCTATTTCCATACCCGTTGTCTATTGCGCATGCGCAGAATGACGATATTCCTACCCGACATCCACCCAGTCGGATGCCCCCTCACATAGGCTTCAACATAAGACCTCATACGACACCATAGGATCATTAGGGGCTCATCTACACCCTAAAACGTCTATTTCCACACCCTTTTCCCAGAATTCCCTGTCTGCGCATGCGCAGAATGTTGACAACGGCCGAGACACTAGTGCAATCGGATGGCCCTCACATATGCTTCACATTGATACCTCACTCAACTCCATCGGCTCATTAGTGGCTCACCTAGATCCCAAAACCTCTATTTCCATACCCTTTATCTATTGCGCATGCGCAGAATGGCGATATTCCTAACCCTTATCCACCAAGTCGGATGCCCCCTCAAATAGGCTTCACATTGATACCTCACTGGACCCCATCGGTCCACTAAGGGCCCACATAGACCCCAAAACGTCTATTTCCATGCCCTTTGTCTCCATCGGCTCATTAGTGGCTCACCTAGATCCCAAAACCTCTATTTCCATACCCTTTGTCTATTGCGCATGCGCAGAATGACGATACTCCAACCCCACACCCAGCCCATCGGATGCTTCCTCACATAGGCTTCACATTGATACCTCACTCGACCCAATCGGACCGTTAGTGGTCCACCTAGACCCCAAAACGTCTATTCCATACGCTTTGTCTACCGGGCATGCGCAGAATGACAATATTTCAACCCCTCACCCAGCCCATCAGATGCGCCTTCACAAATGCTTCCCATTGATACCTCATACGACCCAATCGGACCATGCAGCGTATTTGAATTCTGGGGACTACTTTTTCTCCGCGGAAGCTTTTTCCCGCGACCGCATCACCACCAGACCGCATCACCGCGGAAGAATACATGCCCAGGGACCCTTTGCCGGAACTATAGTGACCCGGAGCTACCTCAGGGTAAAGTCCGTATTCCGTTTTTTATATCTGGAGACATTTTACATGCACCCTCTAGAGGGCAGCACCATCGATGCCAAAGGGGTATCCCCTTTTTATTGTTTATTTTTTGCGGAGATATACTGGACAATAAACGCTCGACCCTCGGGTCGCACGGATGCTAGACTCGTCCTAATAACATCGTCCAACACCTATAGATTATGTTTATTACTATAAGTCTTCCTTCTCATGATTTCAGGTATTTTTCCGACCCTGCCTGCTCCAAAGTCACACCCGATCGAGTCGAGGAGCTCTCTCGTGTTGGAGGTAGTTTTTCCCCAACGATCACATGATCGTCACGTGACCACTCTCTCAAATTTTACCCTGGGGAACAAATAATGAGGTCAATGTGAGTTTAAATGCACTTTATATACTACTCATACTCCACAACTCAGTTTTCGGGAATTTTAGCCTGAAATTCAGGACCTATTCCGCGAATTCAATCATGAAGTCGCTGAAATTCAGGAAATTGCCCCTGGATTTCAGGCTGCAATCTCTGACAATTTAGTTATGCATGTATGGCCTTAACTTCAAGAGAAATCCCTTGATCGTTTGTACTAGAACTGGGGGAGGCGCGTTGACTGTGTTTATTATGGTGTTTATTGTCTTTGTTTGTCATTATCATATAGCCAGGACTGTTTTTTATAATGACGTGAGCATGGTAATGTACGCCTGTTGTAAGTTATCCTGTCCGGCATCTTCGATCGAGTCACATGAGTAATAATACTCAATAAACACAATAGCCGCTGTTACAATTCAAAAGGTAGATTCTTCTTCACTCAGGCTTCCTTGGAATGTAGCCTGGCTATCTGAGGCTGAGCTCTCAGTATCACTGAGTGTACCTCAGTATCAGTCGGTAGACTCTCAGAATCAGCGGGTGGACACTAAGTCTAATCAGTCTCATTATCTCTCAGTAGGCTCTCAATATATTCGTCAACGGGATGATCGTTTTCTGGCGCTTCGATGTCTTCATGCTCATGTATATTATTCTGGTGTCGCGTCATATCGTAGTGTCTGGTAAAGAACATATAACTTATATTGACGGTTGACCATCGACTTTGCACGTCTTTTGGGATACTGTTGTTTTTATGGACGTAACTCAGTAACGCCCGGCAACGCCTAGCTTAACGCTATAACGCCCTAGTGAGATAGCTCAGAAGCTCTGATTGGTCCTTCTTTCTCTCATTTGTCTGTGTCATGGCGTTAAGACGTGTGATGTCAACATGTCCTGGAACAATGTGAACAGGGGGTCTTACTCTCCAGCGTTAGGTTGTCACTGTTGTGTTCTTCAATAGATGGAACAAGCCGGTATATTCGATCAAAACTATTTAATAAAGACGACATACAAACATTACATCAGTCGGCTCCGTGTAGTAGTGGCGCGTAAAGCCTGGGTACCATTAAAACCATAACTCAAGTTATCCAATACCATTACATCCCCCTTTCCCCCTGGAAATCAATATAGAACTTAATCATAAAGTTTGGGTTACTGTAACGACAAGTTATATGTCCAAGTTCGGATTTAGCCAATTAGATGTTCAGAATTACTTGTGGACGGAATCGAGTAAGTCTCTAGTGTTCATTAGAAATGAAACATGAAAATGTTCATTGTTCGATGAAGTTAAATCACACAATACAAATTTACACAGTCTATGGTAATAGTCCGATTTTGCCACTTGCACACAAGGATTGTTCACAAGTCTAGTTTTTGTGGCTTCTGCACAGAACGTCCAGATCTGGTACGGTATCTACCGTCACGGTTGGTGGGTGTACCAGTTGAACGTGGACCTTCAACGCCAGGTGGTCGCACAGGAACAGGAACAGTTTGCCTCACACTGCCACTTCGCTGTGGTGGTTCACTTCCATTCAGGTCAAACTGGACCTTCTTCCTGACTGGGTGATCGGTGTCCAGAATGTGTCTTCTGTTACGTCGAAGGATTGACCCATTAGGAGTCTGGACAATATATGACCGCGGTTCCGCGCACGTTTTGGTTACCGTTGCAGGTGACCAACGTTTTGTCACGTGATCCTGTATTCGAACAGCTTGTCCAGGAATCAGTGGAGGCAGATCAGCTGTATGTTTATCAAAGTACTCCTTCTGAGTGTCTTGGCGCTTTCTCAAGCGTTCACTGATCTGGTCCCTTTGAGCAATGCGGTTAGTGAGATGGACAGGTAAGTTGCCCTTGACTTTCCGAGTGTACAACAATTCAGCTGGGCTGGGCATGTGGTGATCGATTGGAGTTGTACGAAGGCATAGCAGAGCCATATCTGCATCGAGTCCACTGGCCTTAGCTTTCTTGAGAGTGCTCTTCACAGTTCCAACTGCCTTTTCTATAAACCCATTAGATTGAGGGTAGTGTGGGGAACTGGTCACATGGTCAAATCCCCAAGATTTGGCAAACTCTCTGAAACACTCAGAGTCGAAATGTCCACCATTATCACCGATCATGCGTTCCGGAATGCCTTGCTCGGAAAACATCTGTTTGGTAGCATTCACAACTGCTTGACTGGAGCAATGGGCTGGCATTTTCCTCACAAAGGGAAATTTTGAATAGTAGTCAGCCACAACCAGATAGTTTTCACCGCCCAGGCTGAACAAGTCCGTTCCAAGAATTTGCCATGGACGAGTGGGCAGTTCATGTGGAAGAAGTGTCTCTTTGGTCTGAGACTTCTGGAATTCCTGACATGTTGGGCAGTCCTTGACAAGTGATTCAATGTCCTTGTTGACGTTGACCCAGTACACACAGTCCTTGGCTCTTAGCTTACATTTCTCCATGCCTTGATGACCTGCGTGAATCTTACTGAGTATGTACTCCTGCATTGATCCAGGGATGACTACTCGCTCTCCCATGAGAATCAGTCCGTTTTCAACTGAGAGTTTATCGCGAAATGACCAGTAGGGTCTGAGTGGTGCAGGTAGATCTTTCATCCTCTGTGGCCATCCGTCAACTATGACGTCACGCAGTTCAGTCAGTGTAGTATCTCGACTGGTTTCTTTCCGGAGTTGGTCCAGTCGCTCTGTGCTGAACTGTACGAAGCTGATCAGCAAGTCTAGTCCAATGTGTGTGTCACACTCGCTGGGAAGACGCGAAAGACCATCCGCCAGCAGCATTTCCTTGCCTGGCCTATACTTGATGAGGATGTCATAGTTCTGCAGCCTGAGCAGCATACGCTGTAGTCTCGGTGGTGCTGCTGTCAGGTTTTTCAGCTGGATCATTTCGAGAGGCTTATGATCACTCTCCACGGTGAAATGCTTGCCGTAGACGTATGTATGAAACCGTTCGCACCCGAAAACTACGGCCAAAAGTTCACGTTCTATATTCGCGTACCTTCGTTCAGTCTCTGAAAGCGATTTGGACGCAAATGCTATTGGTTTACCGTCCTGGACTAGAGCGGCCCCAAGCCCTCTAGTGGAAGCATCAACTTGTATGGTAGTTTCCTTGTTTGGATCGAAGTATGAGAGAGTAGTTTCATGACAGATGAGGTCTTTGACCTTCTGGAAAGCCTGTTGGTGTGATGGAGTCCATGTGAATTCCACCTTTTCTTTCAGCATATCGCGGAGTACTGCTGTGTGGTCAGACAGGTTTGGAATGAATGGCGACATATATGTCACGATGCCTATGACTTCACGTAGCTCGGTTTTATTTGTTGGAGCTGGTAGCGTTTTAATGTGCTCCACTTTATCAGAGTCTGCATGGGCACCATCTTTGTCTTTATCGTATACTCAACACAATTGGCGTATTTCAGCTTCAATCTCACAAGGCTCCTTTAGAAGGTCATAAAAAAGCCAGGATCTAAAAACTTAAAAGATTTCCTGATTACACACAAAGTCATGTTTTACCTTGTTGATTATTGTACTGATATTTAAAATCCTCAAGAAATGTGCTTTCAAGAAATATATTCATTACCATAGCTTTGTGGCATACTCTTATCTGTATAAAGACAAGTTCTAAAGGGGGTGGAGAAGTGTGTGCAGGACGGCTCAGTATTCTCAAATCACAAATTGATCAATGCGGAAATGAATGTGAGGCTTATTACAGGCCATTCAGAAAGAAAGAGAGTATCGTACAAACATCCATGTCGAACAGTAAACTCTTAGTATCCCATACCACATCTCATACATACCGCATGTTTCCATCTATAAAGCTGTTGTATTACCCATCAGTCTATGTATATACATAATTATGTACCGACAGGATGCGGAGATGCTGGTTCTGTTACAGCCCGGATAAAGTATTAGAGAGATAGGTTATTCTAATTTATTTGTTTTGAATGGCTCATGCAAAGGCTCAGAAACGATCTCGTTTAATGGTAGAACAATACAACTGTTTTGCTATTTTCACTGAAGGATATCATGGAGAAGAATTGGGGGTAACTTTGACAATTTTTTTTAATAGATTTTGCTGGTGCCAAAGTAAGGAGGTGTCACACTAGTGCCAAATTCTTGGTTATCGGTCTTCATCTAACGACATTGAAACATGCATATAATGTACCATATTTTAATGATATTTAACTTCCTGACTCTTTCATTGATTATATAAGACCAAAGGCGTTACTATAAGACACAAATTGGTTAAGTAACAGGTAAAGTTGACACCATCGAACAATAGCTAGTCAAACATTTATAGCAAACATTTGTGGCTAATAATCACTGTCATATTGTATCCCAGGTTACAGCCGATCTTATATGTATACAAAGAAACTAACACAAAACGAATCTAGAGTGTAGTTGCAGAAACGTGCATTGTTCGTTGTAGATTGCAGACTATTGTACATGTGAACATTGGTTCGGCCGAATGCAGTTGGTGGGGGGAGGGAGCAAATGAACTGATGAAAAGCTAGATAGATAGCTAGATATTTCTTTATTTATGTCCCAACATGTACAACAAAATAAACTATGGAAATATACTAGTATATAAAAACTATACATGCCACTCTATTGACAGTTACGCCAATCAACACTAATTATATATAAAATTTGGCAGCAGGATTTGGCGGTAACGTCGGTCATTTGCGAGCCAGACAGTACAACGCAAATTTGTTCTGTAGTACTTAAACCAAGAAAGCCCCTGTCTAAACGAAAAACAAATAGAGCCTCTTGATACAAGTACAAACAAAGATCTTTATATATATATTATGACGATTTGTCAGTGTAGTAGCTCGACTGGTTTCTTTCCGGAGTTGGTCCAGTCGCTCTGTGCGACACATCCCTTATATGTGTTGTAATATACGATTGTGCCTAAAGACCGCACAACCTGATTTTAAATGTATGTACATGTTATGACGAAATAAAATCAAATTTCAATTGTATATTACTTCGTTGCCGTTGGCGACTTACTGATCCACATTCGGGGAGTAATCTACAAATCAAATGAACGCTGGAACCCTCCCCCTGACATCCAATAACTGGCGCGTGCCGACAGTTAATTTTATAACAAGTGACTCCGTGAAAGGAACACTGTTCAAAACTTGCAGCGTGAAGAGTCTGTTTACAGTTCCCTCGATGTAATATCTGCATATACGTTCCTACCTCTCAGGGTGAATTTAAAAATGAATCCTATTCTTTACCCATGCCCAATTGACATCGTTCAAGACTTTTACCGCGTTTCGAAATCCCAGTATAAAATGTTTGTAATACATCTATACACACTGGACGGTCCCTTGCTTACAACGAAAATAAGCCATGTTTTGAGACATGTTTGTTCGAGCCTTAGGTGGGGCGCGTGTGAGAATTTATTTAATACTATTGACTAAGGTCACACTCGTGTAAATACAACTTCCGGATAGTAATGATCATTGCCGTTTACATAAAAAAGTAACTAAGTTAGAAATGGTGTTGTGTGAGAATACAATAATTGCACCTTACGACGCGTTAAATCATATTTTCTCGGAAACGAGTTTGGTCTATTATTGAATCAAATCCAGACGTAAAATGCGTAACTCTCACAAAGGCTTTCGGTATAGATGCTCCAACCGAGAGACCTACTCACCTCCGTGCCGCTTTTATCGACCCGCGTCAAAACTAGGTTCAACCTCTAGATGACCCGGGTCACCTGCTCGACTCGTTGTCCCTCCGGTGGATCGCGCCAAAAATAACCTTGATCTCCAGACGACTCGGGCCACCTGCTCGACCCTGTGCCCCGTCCCTCACGACCCCGCAACCTTCCTTTGCTCCCTTCCACACGATCCCCTTTCTTGAAATGCATCCCAAAGAACTTTTTGAATAATGTGTGTTGTTGCATTCATAATTGTGTAATATGAGGAAAACAAAGAAAAAATATAGGTTGGTGTGCATTTTTTAGCTGTATGCAACGTTAAGTGGACTGACCCATGCTCAATTTGATAACCCAGAAAGAAATAGGGAATAACTCTAGTTTTGAAGCATATTCATGAAAAATTCATATAAATAGCATTTAACTTTTTCTTGTATTCTAACTGTTTGCAAATAATCACAAGGTCTATCAAAATTTATCAAATTGGATGGATTTTGCTGTGCAAAGTTATCGGCTAGAAGGCTTTTAACCCTACCTGGCCTGGGGGGGGGGCCATTATGGCCCCCCCTACCAAACTTTCTGCACTATCTCCGGAACGGCGAAAAATGGAGAGCTGAAACTCCGTGACTTTATCATTTGTCTTATTGGAGTCATTTTGAGCTTAATTTCATAACCCCCCGAGCAGAGGATCATGGGTAAATTCAAGATGGCGGCCACGTGGTGTACCAGAAAAGTGATTTTTTGTCATATTTCTTCAAAATTTCTGCTTTTCCGCAATGAAAAGTGGGCAAAAACTATTTTATTTCATATCACATTAATATTTGCTAATTTTTCATGCAGTTTTTGTGGAGAAATTGCAAAAATAAAAAATTCGGAAAATTTGACCAGAAAATCGACCAAAAAATGCCGTTTTTCAAAATGGCGTCACTGTGACGTCATCAAAGCGGCCATCTTGGATTTTTTTACATTTTCTGGTAGAGCTTGACACAAGGGTATAGTGTAATAAGTTTCAGCTCCCTAGCTCAAGGGGTAAGAAAAATAATTAGGGGGGGCCATTTCGGCCCCCCCAGGCCTGGACAGGTCCCAAAAAGCCCAGGCCAGATAGGGTTAAAGAAAATCCCTATCTCGCAACCTAGGGAAAGGTAGATAACCCAACAGAAAAAAAGAACAAAAACAAAACAGGCAAAATGACTGCCAAAGCCAAATACCATCAGTGGCCATCCTTAAGGATAGCTGTACCCTTAGAGGGACAAAATTGGTCAAATTTTCTATTTCTTCATTCAAATATTCACTATTTCCTCTAACATTTGGTGAAAAAATGAAATCATAATTATAAATAGAAGTGCTTCAATATTAGTATTAAAAATTTAGTTTCCAAGGCACTGGAACAATGCAACAGATTGCCTTAACTTGGGCTTGGCTACTATTATTTTTGTCTGTTAAATTTTCCTTTCCAAAACCCATTTTTCGCAGTATTATGGTAAGCTAATTATCTATTAGTCCTACTTATTTACATTAATCTACCCCATTCTGATCAAAACCATGCAAACATCCGTATTTTTGTTTCTAATTATAACAGTGACACCTCACTCAGACACCCGCCGTGAAGTGATCTACACAACAATTGTCAGCTAAACAAGTTTAGCAAGTTTTTAAAGTTTAAATTGGACTTTAAATTTGCCATTGAAGGTATTGTATGCAAATCGATCAAAATATCCCAATTAGGATATATTTCAATATCCAAACTTTTATTTAAAGGTGAACTGAAAAGCTTTCCAATGTTCTGTTAAAATGTCATAAAACAAGAACTTCTATAGTGGTTACAATTATGTGTGGTAATAGTTCTGTGGGTTATTGTTTTATTTTGGATATATGAGAAGTCAAAACTTATACCGAGAGCCAGAACTTTTAAAAACGTCATCGCTTGCCTCCCGTTGTTTTTGGAATGTCATGACGTTATAGTGGTCCTCGTTCATTCATCCGACGTAGCGTGACGTCACATTTGAATAAAACTTGAATGAAGGGGACCACTATAACATCATAACGTTCTACAAACCAAGAGGGACAAGCGATGCAAGTTTTCAAGACGGATTTATAACAGGATAACTTAAATATTGTTATTAGTACAATTTCGCAAACTATATTTGCCCCAAAAACGTATAGAAGTTATGTCACATAAGACAAGATGTATATAATCAACAATTTAGATAAAATTAAAAGCTTTGCAGTTCACCCAAGTGGGATATATATCCCAGTTAGCCCTTTGCTCTGACCTGTTCATCACACATGGGGATTTATACTCGAAAGTCAATGTCTTTTGCCGATTTCTTCCCAGTAGCTTAAGAGTATGGTCATGAAAATTCACCCGCATGTCAATCTCGACACGAGTAAATATTGAAAGAAGAAAATGAAGAGGGAAAAAACTTCATATTTACATTTATTTTGTACATAATTTCAGTCAATGGGAAGTCAATCAAGCTTATCCTAGTTAAGCATAATGAATACCAAATACAGTGTCAAATTGACCTACAAGGGTCAAACAATAGTACTGGACCACTGTTCTCCCCATATAGTACCGGTACCTACAGGTGAAAATATGAACCAAATTATGTTCATTATTATTCCTTCTTTCCATATTCCTGTATTTTTCAGGTGATTTTAACTTATATGTTGGGTTGATATCGCTCCGGCTGTATTGTTTGACAATTGTAGATGAATTTGATGCTGCATTTGGAGTTATTATACTTGAACGAATGCTTCACTCAATTTAAATACATTTCTGTCGTGGAGGTATGTAGTTATAAATGAAGTGTGCCAAACATTTTTTGCCGCTGAAGACCGGAAAGTATTATTTTATTCATTTCTTGGCCTTTCTCGACCATCTTGGCACTGCCATTTTCTTTGCTAGGTTGACATAATTGGGTGCTTCGAGCACCAAATAACATCACACCAATGTCACATAGAATTCTAAATTACGTGAAAGTTTAAGGCTCCGATGTGTCATAATTAAAAGAGCAGAAAACAGTTGGAATATCGATATCGAATAAATGAGCATATTACATATGTATTACATTAATCTGGGTGTATGAACAAATTAATACTTTTCCATCATCAGTGGCAAGAGATATTTGATACATTTTATTTTTAAGTAAAAACCATTCATCTTCGCTTGCTAAGGGCATTTCACATCTCACTTAACACTACCCTTAGCTTATCGCTATGATTGGGCATGTATTTCACACGGCGCCACCTATCAGCAGAAAAAGACCAATATCTAGAGGGAAATAATCCTGTTCGAAGTTGTTTTCCGTGCTGGCTAATGATATCGTCCGTTTCATATGCTCGTCAGATGTATCTTCAAGGAAAATCACTGAGAAGTTTCACATTGAAGTGTTAAATGACGTTAAGAAGATGGCGATTGACTGTTTTAAGAGGAGTAAGGACATCTTGCTATGTGTCAGAACAGGACGGGGTAAATCAATGTACTATCAAGCACTACCGCTCACGTTCAGTGAGGCAATGGTGGTTCTGTTAGGAGGTGTGCCTTTGCTGCATGGTACTCGGCGTATGACTGGTCCGATGGTCTCCTACATGGAGCTGATCGTCTGTGCCCAATTTGAACACACCCTAATACACGAAAATAAGCCCGTTAACACATTGCTACGAGCAGAAGTTTCTATGTATGATCGTGCCATGCGTTCGGATGATGAAAACCATTACAATAGAAATGTGTTTGAATTGAGTGAAGCATTCCTTTAACTGGGTTAAGCCCGGTTGACATTTCCATTCACTAATAATATGTACAAAATAACTGTAAATATGAAATTAGATTTTCTCCTTTTTCAAATTTCAATATCTTCCTCGTGTCGAGAGTGACAAGTGCGAGAATTTTCATGACCACACTCCAAGCCTTTGGAAGAAAACGCCGAAAGACTGATATAAAGGGGTGGGAAAATTTGATTAATCAGATTTTCGGGTATAAATCCCCCTTAAACTTAAACGCTGAAAGTCATACCGGGGTACCCAGATAAGATATACAGCCAAAATAAAAAGAAAATTTATCATCAAAAATCAATGTTGTAAGACATATTTAGGTAAATATGTCATCAATTAAGCATCGTATTTGGGTCAAAACCAAATAAATTTGCTTGTGTTTTGAGGATTTTCCATTTTTGCTGTATTTTCCGTTCAGATCCCATACTGAACAAATTTCAGAATGGAGTGTGTGGCCAAATTAGGGAAATCTGAATCTCCGGTACATTGTATTTTCTATTGAAATCAAAGCCTGATCATAATATATTGATATGTTCACCTGTCTGTTCCCTTATGTCTTTTCAGATTACAACTGAAGTTACCTGAGACAAAAATGAAGTGGTTATTCGACATCGTAGTAACATTTCTCCTGTTTGGTGTATGCTTTGCTCGATTTCCGGGCGTTTTCCGATTTGACAACTCCATCGATAATGCTGATGATGACGTTGAGGGACTTCTGAAATTTTTATCAAAAAATACCATTCCAGACCGTTACAAGCCTTCAGATTTCTTTAAAAAATGGGTATGAGCTTTCATCTTGAACCATGCAATTATAATTTGAACTACATGTATGTAACTCTTGTTTCTATTATAGAACTACAGTATTATGTGGGACACTCCTCAATGTTCTGTTCAAGATCAATAGCTTCCTGACTTTCAATCTTGTCGACCGACTGGTTTACGTGGCCTGAATTCTTGACATAAATGCACATCTCATTGCGAACAGGGGCCTGATTAACTGTATATTTATTTATATTTTTGCAACAGAACATTGCTCCTGATGACCGATTGGGAGGATTCTCATGGAAGAATTGCGGACAAGCAGGCGATACGTTACAGCCGCTTAACTTCAGTATCTCCCCTGATCCCGTGGTTCTGCCGGGTACCATCACTATTGGATTCAAACTTGATGTCCTCAAAACTATCGCCTCACCCTGGCCGGTAAGTAACCATGGATACGGACTTAATCTTCCATATGAATGGAGGATTGGTCTCTATGCGTTTGCATGTATGTCTTAGTTTAGAAGATTCTATTACTGGAATTCGAACATACCATTGCTTTGTGCCTATGTTACAGTAATGTACCAAAAGTGGTTTTGAAGTCCTGTTATTACCTCAACATTTTTGCCCAACGGGATGATAGTTGGAAAAACTGTTGGATTTTGTGTTGAATTTAGATCCATATTTACACTACTATGAATTTATCATGTTAATATTGAACTTGGATACTATCAAACTTTTGATTCATGTAAACCTTTGCTTGTCATATAAACTTTCATGACTGGTCTATGTTGAACTTTAGATTCCCAAACTATACTGCAACTTCATGTTGGCCTTCCTCTCTGATCGATTACACTTTGGATGTTGTGACAGGATTAAACTTTCGATCCAATTTAAAATATGTTAATCGTATTGATAATGCTGAGTGATGTTTCCTGCAGGCCAAAGTTCTGCTGGAGAAAAAGGCGGGAGCTACTTACATCCGTATACCATGTGTGGGCAACATTGGTTCATGTAGCTATCCTGATTTCTGTGATATCCTGCACATGATCCCGCATTGTCCCCCAGCATTCAAGCAGAGAGGCATCCCCTGCCAGTGCCCTATCACAAAGGTAAACTACAAAACTTTGTATTCCATGTTCATCACACTTGCTTGATCACAAAGTTGGAAGTTTGATATAAATGGTCTTCCAGTTCAATCTTCATGGGGGTTTTTTTGGGGGGGGGGGGGCATTACTAGAGTAACTGCTGCATTACATAACTTTTGAATTGGTACCCATTCATGCTATATGAATGGATATATTGACATACAGCAAAGAGTGGTGACAAATGTTACGTCAACACCTGGGGCGATCCCAGATAGAATATATATATATGTACCCTGGTATGGTACAGAAAACAAAACTCGTGTAAAGTAATGCCTTGGACTGAAAACTTTTGAAGTCTGATGGGTTTCGATCCTAGTTGTATGTCATAAGACTGCAAGATTTGAGTGTGCTTAGCGTATTTATACTGAAGATGGCTGTATAATGTACTCCGCCTGGATATTAAAACATGTGTGAAATATATTTACCTGCTTTGAACATGTTATTTATGGAATATTTCAGTTGTAGTGCACATGTAGCAAAAGTTAACATCAGCAAAAATCAAGACTATATCAAGTTCATTTACTTTTGTTTATATTTCATTTAAAGGGAAATTACACACTGCTACCGGGCATAACCTTTGACCTTGACGCCATACCCCTGCCTACTGGAGATTACCATGTTAGATTTGATTCCGATGCTTCAGGACAACACAATGGATGTGCAGAAGTTTATTTCTCAATCGATGCAGGAAATAATTAATAAAATTTTGTCTTTATTTCAGAAAAAAATATTTTCATTGTATAGCCTACATGAAAATTTTCACATTGAAAGACATTGATCAGAGATCAGGTAACCTGATCAACATTGATCAAAGATCAGGTAACCTGATCAAAGCTTTAGGATTGATAATCATGGTCTGAATGAATTCTCACATATTTTCTATGGCAGTTAATAGCATAGATATGAATATGTAACAAATGTACAAAACTGCTATTTTTTTATTTCATTTTATACAATGTATCATAATGAAATGTCAACCATAGAGCTGCAGTAGCTTACTGATCCTAAATGTGAAGTATTGCCCCATTTATACGATTTTTGCAATCAACCATGAATATCAGAATTCTACATTTATTTGTTTAATCATCTACTCCTGATCCCTGCATTATGAATGCTTTTTACCCCTCGGCCAATTTTGGCTATGGGGTATTGTCGTCGTCTTGTACGTCCGTCTGTCCGTACGTCCGTACGTCCGTACGTGAGCGAGATAGCCGGAGAACGGTTCCACTGAAGAATTCCAAATTTGGTATGCTTATTTACCTAGTCAAGGACCAGAAGCCTATTTAATTGGGACCTGATTGGGTGAAAACCTTGGCGGCCATCTTTAATTTTATGTGAAATGGATAATGATCCATATCTCGGAAACCATTCAACTGTTCAATACGAAAGTTGGTATACATCATCGATACATCAAGCAACTTTAAATGAATTACCAAACCGGCTTTTCTGATTAGCTGGAAATCCTGGAGGCCATCTTTAATTTATGCGAAATCGATAATGATACATATCTCTGTTACCATTCAGTTGTTTTATATGAATGTTGGTATACATCATCGATACATCCAGATACTTTGAATCGGGACCTGATTGACCGAAAACCTTGGCGGCCATCTTTAATTTATGCAAAAACTTTAATGATATATATCTCTGATCCAATTTAAGTGTTCTATACCAAACTTGGTATACAGCATCAATGTATCAACTGACTTGCAATGAATAACCACGTCAGTTCCTCTGAGTGGGGGGAAGGATGGGCGGCCATCTTTAATTTATGCAAAATCAATAATGATCTCGTTCTCTGGCGTTCAAGTGCTCGATGTAAAATTTGGTATACATCATCGATGCATCAAGAGACTTACGACAAATGACAGTTCTGGTTTCTCTGATTGGGCGGAAACCTTGGTGGCCATCTTTAATTTATGCAAAATCTTTAATGATGTATATCTCTGATACCATTTCAGTGTTCTATACGAAACTTGGTACACAGCATCAATGTATCAAGAGACTTTCAATGAATAACCACATCAGTTCCTCTGAGTGGCGGGAAGGATGGGCGGGCAAGAATAACCACATCAGTCATCCTCTGAGTGGCGGGAAGGATGGGGGCCATCTCTTAATTGCGAAATCATTAATGATCTCTATCTCTGATACCGTTCAAATGCACGATGTAAAATTTGGTATACATCATTGATCATGTTGATGCATCAAGGAATTTATGTAATGAATACCGGTTTCTCTGATTGGACGGAAATCTTAGGGGTCATTTCTAATTGGAAAACTTTTGATAATCTGTATATTTGTGACTTGACTGCTTGGTGTTCCTGACATCTTGGTTCAAATTGAATACATTATGAATGTACCCAGAGCCGAGGGGTTTTTTGATGCGCAGCTTCGTATTCTGAATGGACCCGCTTGAATTACGCATACAGAAAATTATAGGAATGCTGCATCTAGACCAATACAAAATACAGTCCAACCTCTGTATAATGCTGTTATTTGACCAATTTGAATCCCCTCAGATTTTCATCCTCGTACAAGTGTTGAAATAATATGCATTCCTTTATTTGCGGGCCAGAATCAGTGCTATATTGAGGCACCTTATAGCGACACCACATGGTGGTTCACGAAGAAATTACCGAAGTACTTGCTTTTATGCTCCACGAGTATACAGGTGCATTACATGTATGCTTCGTATTGTGTATCAACACCTGACCTTGTCCAAATGTTAAAAGACTAAGCCTAATGATTTGAGGGTCAGAGGTCAGATCACAGTACATGCAAAATGAATCTAGCCTTGATATCTCGGGTTATGTCCTAATGATCTTTATGACTGCTTACAGATGTATAATTACTGATGTGCCTTTTAGGAAGACAGCGTATTGATTATGGGGCATATGGTAACTGGTCATTGTCATGGCACCTCAAATATGGATATAATTTTGCCTGAATAATGTCTTGAATTACATTTCATTTGAGTTGACAAAATTTCATCATCCTTGAGTCCTTGTGAATGTAGAGTCTCCTATCCATGTGGGATTAAATGGTGAAAATACGGTACCCAAATAAAAATGATTACAAATATTTTGTTCATTTCAACACAATTCAAAGGTTACATATTCGTTTGAAAAAGGGGACCCATCTGAAATTTAACATATCGGGAAGTTATTTCCCTTGAATGTAAAATTTTGATTATGTATTATAATGATCGAGCACAGAAATCATATTTAGAATTGACTAATCTGTTGCTTTGATTCTCACCCATTGACTCTTTGATATAGATAATGAAGAATTGTGTATGCATTGCAGGGTATCTGTGTTCCTGTGTGTTCAGATTGCCTATCTCCTAGACTAGTTGTATCATTGTGAATGACTTCATGCATGGCTTATGGCTGTTCCAGAGAAAAGGACATGGGATGGGGGGAAGATTTTTCAGTTTTATGGTATATACATGGTTGTTTAAACTGTAAATGCACGTGATGTCATATAGCCAATCAAGATATGAGGTTGCCAACACCGTGCAGCAAGTATTTTTTTATCTCCAAATATAGCAAGTGGTGATTCTGTTGCTTTCAAAGTGGAAAATGTTCATATCCTTTGAGTAGCCAATCTCATTGGAATTTTGAAGATGTCATATAGAAACACTTCTCCTAATATGAACTATGGAATATTTTTTATAGGTATGACCTCACGAAACTGATGAGAAAATGTGTGATATTCGGTCAAGGCAACACGTGTAGTGTTTGACTTGGGCATGTGAAGAGGACTCTTTTGGTCGTGCTTGGTCCTATTGCTTTGCTAAATAGTTTCGCTGGTCATGAAGTGTTTTGGATAGTGCAAATTAATGCAATTTCAATCAAAATGCTCAAAATGTCTCAGGGAATCCCCAGTCTTTTACTGGGGCCACTGGATGTGAATACTGACACCTGGGTAAACCGATCAACCCCTAAATACCGACATTAATATCGACATTATCCAGGGTCGGAATACCTAAATTTAAAGTATTTTGAACCTTGATAAACCAGAATGCTGTCAAAACTGACAGTCTGATACAGTCTGATCCTGGGTATGGTCAGTATACACAGGTTTCACTGCCGTAGCATACTGGATCCTTTGGGCATGAAACTCCAATTGTACATCTGCTACCTTCATGTTTACCTCCATGTGCATGACCAACCCAATATACAACAAATCTGGCATTATCTCTGGCTTTGAGGAGAGGGATGGAGTCATACGACATCTGCTATTTCAGTTCATTCCAGTCCTTGTGATAAAACTGTATGAATATTGGTTTTGTTATTTAAGATGTACATATTAAGAAAATTGCCCGATCAAAATGTCTGTATATTTGAATCCTAATGAGAAAAAAATAAACATTTATGAGCATAGTTGATTATATCAGGATTAAGATATGAATATATGCAAACATTTTGTGTAGTTCTCCAATACTGTACAGTGCTGAAATATTTCTATTAAAGGGAACCAACAATGATTCTTTTGAAGCTGATCTTTTGTCATCAATTTTACCTTTCTAGCCAGATATTTTACTATAATTCTAGTAGGCCTAACCTTGTCTGTTTGTCAGTCTGGAGAGTACGGGCACAGGTTTGGTTGGATTGTCCTGAAACTCCGTCAGGATGGTATTGAAGTCACTGTGGGTAACCATATTATGGTATGGTGTTCTATTTGGGCCAAGTTTGCGTCGCGTGGCGACTTTTAGAAACTCGCCACTCGCCACGCGCCGTGGACCTCTCCGGCGCGCGGCGACTGGCGACTTTCTGCTATCTCTTAAAGGGGCCTGCTTTATTTTTTAGAATTATTTCCAAAATTTTAGCGATGATGCAATATCCTGAAATACGGCTCCAAAGTGCCTGATTTTTACCCCCAGTAAATCCGCCCGGCGATTACCCTGTGACGTCACACAGTGAAGCGGCCAGAGTCAAACATGGCGGATAACACAGACAGCGGTACAAGCTCTGACACAGATTCCGATTTCAGCGTTAACCACCTTGAAGACTGTGACGTTGGAGATTATACAGGTCTTGGAACTGAATAGAATGTAGAGGCAGTAAGCGATCATGAAACTAAAGGAGAAGGAGAATCTATCGAGTCATATAGATTTGAGCCATATGTACAAGCGAATCTGGTGTCAAATTGGGTCGTCCTGATGTCAGGCCTGTTTCAAGCCTGCACGTGGCAGGCCCTGTCAGGCTGTGGCAGGCCGGTTTAAATACACTGATTACATGCTTTATACACGAAATTACAACTATCTGTGGATCTTACAATAATATTTATACATTTCTACTTTTATCTGGCATTTTTTTAGGCATAAATCAGTTATTATAATGCACAGGATCGTAAATTTACTCTTCCGTGCTAAAAAAACTTCTAAATAATATAGCAAAAAGGAAAGCTTGGCTTATTGTGGAGGTCACTATAATATATATATTCATTTAAAATCTACAGATAATTTGTTATTGTAAGAACATATATGTAGTTATTTACGCCTTTGTTTTTATATGTGTGTGTTTATTGACATTGTATGGTTCATTATTTTTCAATTCTTACGGGACGGACAGATTGTTATACCGTGGCAGGCCAGCTTATTTACATTGCTTACGTGCTTAATTTTATTATGTGTTTGTCAATTATTGTTAGCGATTTGATTTTAAAACGAGAGCTAATCCATACCTGTGGATAAGTTCTCTCAAATGAAAACAAAGTTTAAATTCCAAAGGAAGCTATTTGATGTTGAAACAATAACTAACTCACCTGTGGAGAAGCCCAGTTTATTTCTTTTGGACACCCTGTTGCTGAACGCGCGACGTTAAACCTTAATTCTCTCACTCTCCCTCTTGGACACCCTCACATAAAAAATTGTTTGCTTCACACCTTTCTGTTAGTTTCAGTTACTCTTCCCGGTGATCAATTTCAATTTATTGTATCAAAAAAATAGAATGTATGTGCTCACATGGAGATACAAAAAGACACCAAATAATCAGGATAAGCTGGTGCCAGAAGTGAATTTCCTATATACGGGAATAAGTTGATTAAAAGTACATTGATTATTACAGTTCAGTTAATAGCTGTAAGATGATGTAGGATTCAGGATTGGCTGTTCGATCACTCCGTGGGACTGATGCAAAACTTCAAGAGTGGAAGATTAAATCTTCGGTAGAGGAGACGATGGAAGCGGTAGAGGAGACGATGGAAGCGGTGTGGGCCCAAACATCCAGGGAGATTTACAGTGCTTGTCTGCGGGAACGGTTTGTCGCTTGCCGAGTCCACGAGGTCGGTCGTCCCTGTATAACTCACGCACTGCGGCAGACTGAGGGGTTGTCTACTAGTATTTTCTCTTTCTGATAAAGATTTATTTGTCTTGATCTTGGCTTTCAGCTTTTAGCTTTCAGTATAGGGGGATATCCACACATTCTTGCCATCTCTGTTGTTGCATAGCTGTCGTCAGTCTAGTGAGCGAAATAAATGCGAGACCATTTCGTTGGCTTTCCCCACGTGTTTTGCACAAATTTCGTCGAATTTCTCCCCGATTTTTTCCCCGTTTGGCCACGAGTGCAACTTGAATCCATCTCCATTCGTGTTGCTACACCCTCCAACAACACACCAACGAGGTATGATGCCTCCAAAGTACGACAATACAGTCGAAAAATCGAAAAATATTGGAGCAGATTTTACTTGTTTACGTATGCTGATGCTAATGCTATGGCGGACTGGTTCACTCTGTGACGTCATGGGTCAAAGGTCACCGCTTTGACAGGCTCGTGGTAGGAACGCGTTTAAATCGCCAAATTTACCGTTTTGAAGTTCGGAGATCAGGGGGAAAACTATATAGTCGATTTCTTATAGTATCAAGGTATATATTAACGTTTACATAGGTCCGGCGATAACATTCCCCTTTAACTAACCATCACAGTTAAGAGAGATCATGGTGGTTTGTTATGAAACCTGCGCACTCACTATGGTGACATAAAAAAAAGAGAAACTTAACACCCAGTTAAGAGCCGAGAACATTTTTTAGCTGGAAGCATTTTTTTAGCTCCGACAATTATACTCGACAGTATTGTAGCATTGTACCACAATTAATGAAAAAGTAGAATCTTTTCTACAGCCGGAGCATTTAAATGACTCTCGCTGAAGTAAATATTGACAATGAAGTTCCACTGAATTTTTATTGACCCGTCGCCATACTCAAGATGCCTAAATAAAAGATCAAAATTGGTGATCAACTGCGAAAGATTAGAGTGAAATGACCTCGAAAACGACAATTATTTGACAGAAGAGATATTTAAGATTAGTCCTCTTTTTACCTGTATATCCAGTTGTTTAGAAGGTGACGGACAGCTCCGGGGTCCTAGATCGCCGGAGATGCGTTCTAATCGTTTTCCCGGAATTAAATCTGAACATAATGTATGCAGATTTAGGGTTATATTATACAGCTCTGAGACCTTAGATGGCTTGAGATGCATTCTGAGCGATTTCCAACAATTAAACTAACACGTCATTTGTCAAATATCAGTATATTTTATTCTCTTTGTCATGTTGAAAACAAAATAATAACGCTTTGGGCCTATATACCGCGTAGGCTAACCCAGTGGCGTCGGAACGTAATTGAAAGTTGGGGACCACTATCACAGCCCAACAGGCGGGGGTCCTGGGGCCGCCTAGGCCCCGGAAGCTCCGGGGTCCTAGATAGCCGGAGATGCGTTCTGAACGTTTTTCCGGAAATAAAACTGATCATACTGCATGCACATTTATGATTCTATTTTCACGATTTTTTTTCTCGCAATTATAAGCATTCATCCATTTGACGTTCTAGTTATATTTAAAACATACAAAACGATGACTTATAGTTCTTGGGAGGGAAACCAATATGCCTACAGATACGATTCATTCACACACAGATAAAACAAGGAAATCCTCACAGCCCAACAGGCGAGGGTCCACGAGCCGTTTAGGCCCCGGAAGCTCCTAAGTTCCAGATCTCCAGAGACGCGTTCTAAGAGTTTACCCAGAAATAAATTCGAACGTAATGTATGCA
This sequence comes from Hanleya hanleyi, assembly GCA_036873755.1. Lineage (NCBI taxonomy): Eukaryota > Metazoa > Mollusca > Polyplacophora > Lepidopleurida > Hanleyidae > Hanleya > Hanleya hanleyi. Next base: position 191,050 of record JAVTVY010052728.1, read on the forward strand.
GATTTATGGTTCTATTTTCACGATTTTTTTCGCAATTATGAGCATGCATCGATATTGAAAACATCGCACCACATGCATCCATTTGACGTTCTAGTTATACGGTATTTAAAACATACAAAATGATGACTTTTAGTTCTTGGGAGGGAAATCAATATGCCTTCCGATACGATTCATTCACACAAAGATAAAACAAGGAAATTCTCACAGTCCAACAGGCGAGGGTCCACGGGCCGCTTAGGCCCCGGAAGCTCCGAAGTTCCAGGTCTTCAGAGATGCGTTCTAAGCGTTTTCCCAGAAATAAATTCGAACATAATGTATGCAGATTTATGGTTCTATTTTCACGTAGGTTTCGCATTAATAAGCACTCATCGATATTGAAAAAATCGTACTTCATGCCTGAATCCATTTGACTGTTTAGTTATATTTATCACATAAAAAGAACACATAAAAACCGATGACCTGTACATGATGGAACATTAGAACCAATATGATAGCGATTCATTTACACAAAGCTAAAATGAGCGATCCTCACAGCCTGACAGGCGAGGGTCCAGGGGCCGCCTAGGCCCCGGAAGCTCCAGGGTCTCCGGTTGCCGGAGATGCGTTTTACCCGTTTTCTCGGAAACAAATCTGAACACAATGTATATAGATTTATGGTTCAATTTTCACATTTGTTTCGCATAAACCCGCATCGATATTGAAGAATATGCCGAACTACATTTGACTTCCTGGTTTGACACAAACAAAACGGGCCTTTTACACACCACTATACGTCTTGGCACTCTATCTGTAATTTTTATGTTTTTTTTATTTTATGTTTTTATGCTTTTTTATTTTGTTTTTGTTTTCTCTGTTTTTGTTTTTGTTTTTTGTTTTTTGTTTTTTCTTTAGCTTTTTCTTCGTTTTTTTTTGGCGCGGCCAAGAGGGGGGGGGGGGTCGTTCGCACCGGACGACCCTAACGACGCCCCTGACCAACCAATGCGAATGGAGAATGTATGGCAAGCCAAAGTGCCTTTCATTCCTATCGGAAATTGCAATTTCCAATATCGGAAATTGAAGGACATGAATTTCTGATATCGGAAATTTCAATTCCGATATCGGTAATTCAATTTCCAATAGCGGAAATTCTTGAATAAAAAGCACTTTGGCTTGCCATAAGAATGATACCTGTAGATAACTACACGATGGCGTATTGTTCAATGCGACAAATAAACTTAGACCACACGAACAAGAGTCCGTATATGCTCATATAGCAGACTAATTACAGTGGATCTACGAAATTGAATCTTCGTCAATAATAAAGTCGCACTAAAAGTGATAACACTAAACTCATCCATGGCATACTATAAAGGCGAGCATATATTCCATATACAAAGATATTGGTTGAATAAAACAAGAGAAATTCTGAAATGAATGGAATTCACGATGTCCACATTAATAGCGGAATAGACAAAAGTTGTTGATACCTTGGAGAGTTATAGAGATAACAATCCATGATGATGATGTAGTGAAAACAGGGTGCTTATACGTAATGATGGGTGATGGAGTAGTGAAATGAGGGTGCTTATACATAATGATGACTGTTGAAGTAGTGAAAAGGGGGTGCTTATACGTATTGGAGTTATATACTGGAGATGTGTACAAACGCTTACCCAGATCAATGGCGAACAGTATTATAAAGTTTTCGTGTGAGAGATAAAAGATGCGGCGAAATTATAATTAAGTAGACAGTAGTAGTAGGGTCTACTGAAATTCGGTCCCATTTCACCCGGATGTAATGACGTCACTTCCGGTTTACCCCAGGTTAAAGGTATAGGGGACGCCCCATCGCCTTTCACCTCTGGGGCGCCAGGGGGCGCCACCAGCTCAAGGTCACGTGGAGGTCAAAAGTAGTTCCGGCAACCTGTAACCTTTGTATTCCTCCGCGGACAGAAAGTAGTGCGATGTCAACCAAGTGACTTCCAATGTTAATGTATACGGGGAATGCCTAAAAAGAGTATGGGAATAGACGTTTTGTGACCGGGGTGGGTCCCTAGTGGACCGAATGGGTCGAGTGAGGTATCAAAGTGAAGCATTCGTGAAGGGGCATCCAGTCATGGGTGGGTGCATGTAAAATTAGGAACACGGACTTTACCCCTAAAATAGGGGGAAAACCCCTATCACCTCTAGCCAAAAGGGCTAATATCGGTCCTTGGGCTTACTGGGGCCTGCCTATCAAGTCAATGGGGTGGGTGCATGTAAAATTAGGATTTTTTCCCGAAACTATAAAAAGCGGAACACGGACTTTACCCCTACAATAGGGGTCTATTATACAATATAAGGGAAAATGCCTGTATGGGGTATGGGGATGGTCATTTTTTTTCGTGGGTGTTACTATGGGTTGTGGGGTCGCGTTTTTCTCGTCTCGCCGAGAAAATGACAATGGGAGGGGTTCCGGAGCGAATCGGTGAAATTTTAGGGAAAAGTCACCGAGGTCTGTATATAGGCCTATAGGCTGGCTATATGGGGGTAACGGCATGATATTTCAGTGGGACAGCACTATAAAATGGCAGCATTAGATTTGCTCTGTTACAAGTAGGTACCCCTGCCCCTGCCCCTCCCCTCCCTTCCCTTCCCCGTCGTGATATAGCTGGAAATTTTTTTTGAAAGCGACGTTAAACCCTATTCACTCACTCACTCACCTATATGGGGGTATAGGTTCAACCTGGGAAATTCACACACGTTCATTGTGATATGGGCTGTTTGGATTTGTTTTTCACGTCTCGTCATTTAGAACACGATGGGAAGGGTCCCGGAGCGAAACGGTGAAATTTTTGGAAAAAGTCACCGAGGCCTGGGTAGGCCCATAGGCCTATACTGCATGGCTATGGGTGTATAGGTCCATACGGGGTGGACGTTTTGGGATCTAGGTGGGCCCCTAATGGTCCGATGGGGTCGAGTGAGGTATCAATGTGAAGCCTATGTGAGGGGGCAACCGATGGGGTGGATGTGGGGTTGAAATATCGTCATTTTGCGCATGCGCAATAGACAAAGTGTATGGAAATAGACGTTTTGGGGTCTAGGTGGGCCACTAGTGGGCCGATGGGATCGAGTGAGGTATCAATGTGAAGCCTATGTGAGGGGGGTTAGACTAGGGTGTCGTTTTCATTCTGCTGCGCAGGTCACGTGGGTTGTGAAGTCACTTCCGGGTTTCACCTCCAAACCCAGAAGAGTTCCAATGTTCCCCATAGACGTCCGAATGTTCAACCTCCCGGGGTTTTCCCGGCCCGGTCCGGCCCGCCCCGGCAGCAGCGCGCGCGCGCGGGTTCTCCAGAAGTGCGCGTCATCACCGGCAGTGCGCGGATGAATGTCGGATCAAAAGGTAAAATGCTGTATTATACAGTATATGTCCTGTATTATACCAAATCTGTGCTGTATTATACCATATCTGTCCTGTATTGTACCATATATGTCCTGTATTATACAGTATATGTCCTGTATTATACCAAATCTGTGCTGTATTATACCATATCTGTCCTGTATTGTACCATATATGTCCTGTATTATACAATATATGTTCTGTATTATACAATCGCATAGCGGTGGTCGTGAATAACAACAAGTTCAGCAATGTTCATACAGTTTATTATCCCCAATGTTACATCATACCCAGGCTGGGGGAGCCGCCCTGGGTATGTTTAGTATGTTCACAGCAAAACAAATTGAAATATCAAACACCATGTTTTATTATTCAACGCACCGTCACATTAGGTACAAGTGTTTACTGAGCTCACGTCAACGATCAGCATGTAGACATAGAGAGTATGTACGGCATGTTATGGTATTCATCAGTGCACGAGTGACGCATTCAATCGATGGCGGTGGTCGGTCAGCTTGGTAAGAAAAAACGTAACATTGGTCACCCTCTCCACTGTCCACTTGGTGTTGGGTCGTTGTTGTTGGGCCCATTCCAAGGGATTCACGGTGTCCAGTTTCTCCAGCATCGTCTCTAGTGACCTCCGGTTAATGATGGTAAATGGCTGGTCAAACACATAGATGTTACTTCTCGGATAAAAGTATCGGACTTGGACTGTCTCCTTATGCTGCAGCACATAACCAAACGCCAGATTCAATTTGAAGGCCGCAGTTTGATCTTTGAGGATGGTTTCCACGTAGCTGCGTAGACGGGTGAGGTTGGTCAGTGGGAAATTGTAGATATCTTGAATAGGGCGATGACGGTGGAAACAGTGCCGTGTCATGGACCAATGGCGCCGATCGATGTCACTCACTGGATGGTTGTCCTGTAAGAGATCGCTAGGAACATTTATGGGCTCGTCCAGAAAATGTTCGATGTTGTCAGGCGTATGACTCGAAACCGTAACGGTGGGGTCCGGCCGGAAATCCAGGCTCTTCTGAACTGTGGGTATAGTCGGGCTCTCCGTCATCGCATCACCAGTGGCGTTCGGCTCCCCGGGCTTATCTTCACTGGGTATGACCATCCGCGGCTCCTCTTCAGTAGGAAGTTGTCGGCCAAACCGTAGAGACGGGACATGAATCAAACGCTGATGCCGTCTTAACTGACTGCGTCGTTTGAAGAGTTGACCACAATCCTTACATTGTTCCGTCGCGCCCTCGTGGAATGAGCGTTTGTGACGCAGTAAATGATCCTCCCGATTAAATGACTGTGCGCGGGTTATACAAGTATACCGGGCGGTTCCTTCGTGCTTTGTAGCCTCGTGGCGGTGCAAGTCGTGCAGACGAGTAAACTGCTTCTGGCAAGTTGTGCAAGTGAACATCTTAGTGGTTGACAGAGTATCTGATGAAACGGTAAGGCCGCTTCCCTTTTAAAGCACGCTAGCTGGTGATCTATTTTTAGCACACTCAGTTCAACTATCCCCAAGTCGAGGGCCGAGCCGTGACATCTTCGGTATCCTCCGTGTCACTTCGTCTATGTAGGTGTATAAAAGTGGGAATGTTTAGGGCAATGCTGCATTCTTTGGCCTGCTTGACCTGACCAGCCTGAGCCTGCCTCACAAGCCTGACTCATACATACCCCAATGCAGGCGCAGACGTGATGTGCCCGGATGATAGACACGGACGTCGCTGAGAAAAATACAAACAACACGTCACATACAGTCACCCCCTCAAGACCCTCATATATACCCGGATGACGGACGTTACCGAAAAGACACGGACTTTACTGAAAAGACACGGACTTTACCGAAAAGACACGGACTTTACCGAAAAGACACGGACTTTACCGAAAAGACACGGACGTACCCGAAAAGACACGGACGTACCCGAAAAGACACGAAGGTGAACGACATTGTGGAAAACCCCACAGACAGGTCAGTACATGTCCTATCATGTCCACAGGTTACGCCCGATTCACGCATAATAAAAGGATTGATCTGTGTTGTTGTTGCTCTCTATTTTGGACTAACCCATCAAAATAGTACGTATCACGGACTACACCCGTAGGGCTACATCTAGGCGCATGTGTGACATGGTCTATAAAACACGTCCCTCTGGATCCCACACCTTCATTTCTACGGTTGCAGAGCCATGACGGAGATCCAGCCCTATGCGACTCGCATTTTACAGCATGCCACCGTGGTTAATTCACTCACGGGTTACCGAGCAGTGGTCCGGTCCATGTTTGCAGATGGCGACGACAACGAGGGGCGACGCCAGATCCTGAACGAGTTCACAGAAGCGGTCCTCGACAGAGTGCACTCGATGGAGAGGTGTGCCATCACTCAGCACTACTGGACTATGACAGCCATCCTTCATGCTCGGGCTATGGACCACGAGCGCTCACGCCGGAACCAGCGACGGCTGGTTGGCCTCACAATATTCTGTGCCTTATTGACCCTGGCGCTGTGTCATTGACAGTGGGACCTCACCATAAATACGAGGGTCAGATAGTGTGTGTGTCATTCACCGTTCGTCATTGGATCAAGCATGTCACCAGTCCTACGAGCCATCCTTCCGCTTACACCCCGGGTGGGGTTACACGTCTATGAAGATAAAGTCACCCTCGTGGAAGACCGTGGAGATGTTTGCTGGTCGCGCGCTGAGACCGTATCGAAAACGGTTACGCTACACCGTGACGGCTGGACCAAATTAAAACGGGTGTTGAGCGGCAAGCTCGACGGACACCTCATCCACATAGACAATGCCATCTACGTACACCGTGGACCCTTCTTCCCACGCCTGGGCCGTTACCAAGACCCTACACGAGGCTTCACCCTAGACCCCGATCTGTGGACAGCCTTCGAGAAAGTGGTGCCTATCGTGGACCAGCTGTTTACACCTGACGAGCGGTCATCAGACGAGTTGGAGTGGGCTCGTGCCCTGAGAGAAGCAGCGGCAGAACCCGATGAACAAATGTCTAGCCATGAACCAGACGACGATGCCATTGGTTACCCGGCTAGACTCAGTCAGCCCAGTGACATGACCACCCGATCCTTTGATCTCACGGGGTTCTCCCTATAAATACGAGAGACAGTCAAATCTGGGACCATTCACTTACTGACCATGACGGAGCATATAATACTGGCGTATCTCAGCTTGACCCCCGAGGTCTTCCTGCACGTGTATGTGGATACGGTCGATATCATGGAGGAGGTGGGAGACATCTGTGATGCGGACCCTACACAACCGTGCCCGGCTCACATTCGTCTGTTCCGAGAGGGCTGGACCAAATTCAAACGGGTGTTGTCTGGTGAACTGGACGGCGACCTCATCCACTTGTGTCACGATGTATACATCCGACGCGGCCCTTTCTTTGCTCAATTGGTTCGGCTAGATGGGGGTACAGTCCATTTTACCCTTCACCCCGATCTATGGTCTGCATTAGAAGATGCCGTGGTAGCTGTGGATCAAGTGTTTATCAAGCGGTCATCAGACGAGTTGGACTGGTCATTTACCATGGGCACTGTGGAAGCCAACGAAGAAAATCAGAAAGAAACTCCGGCCCAAGATATACCCGTTATAAATAAACGATAGAGCCAGGGTCCATCATCATTTGTCACCATGAAGCGCTGGGAGAAGGTGTTGGATAATTTATACTACAGTCCCGACAGTCCGGCGGCCTATAGTGCATTGTCGGCTCTCTATCGAGCGGCCAAACCCCAGGGGATACAACGTGCCCAAGTCCGAGATTGGTTAAGAAAACAAGACACCTATACCTTACATCGATCTGTCCGTCGAAATTTTCTACGGAACCGGGTCATCGTGGGAGGAATAGATGCCCAGTGGCAAGCGGATTTGGTCGATATGAGCGCCTTTGCCAAACATAACGATGGGAATCGGTATATCTTGACGTGCATGGATATCCTATCGAAGTATGCGTGGGTGGTACCCATCCGGACGAAAACGGGGGCGAATCTCATAGCGGCGTTCAAAGACATCTTCAAGACCGGGCGCAAACCTTTGTATTTGCAAACCGACGAAGGCACGGAATTCCTCAACAGACCGTTCCAACAGTTTCTGAAAGCCCAGAAGGTGTTTTTCTTTCATACGTACAACGAGACCAAGGCTTCCGCGGTGGAAAGGTTCAACAGGACATTCAAAGGCCGCATGTATAAATATTTCACCTATAAGAATACAAGGCGGTACATCGATGTTCTCCCGAAACTTGTGAGTGGTTACAATCGAGCCTATCATCGGAGTATAGAGAGAGCCCCCATTACCGTGACCCAACTCAATGAAGCCCAAGTCCGGCGTGTCTTGTACCCCAGGCCATCGCAGAGAACGACGAAGGCGGTGTTCAAGATCGGGGACCCTGTACGGATCAGTAAAGTCAGAGGTCAATTTGAGAAAAGTTACTTGCCCAACTGGAGCGATGAGCACTTCCTCATTAAACGGCGCCTACCCCGATAGCAGCGAGTCTATGAACTAGAAGATCTTCAAGGGGAACCGTTGCTAGGGACGTTTTACGAGACGGAATTACAGCCTGTCGTAAAAAAACACAGCAAGACTACCACACGGTGGAGCAGATTTTGAAAACGGAACGTCGACGTGGCAAACTGTTTCATTTCGTCAAAAAATGACAAGGCTGGCCCAGTTCCTTCAATTCCTGGGTCGCCGCCAACCAGGTGAAACGACTATAAAGCCAGTTGTACGGAGGTGTGTTTTACGGAGGTGTGTTGTACGGAGGTGTGTTTTACGACGTAGCCTATGTCAGCACGTTACTTAACCAACTGAGAACACCAGCCACCAGTGAAACCGGTCTACAGATAGCACCAGTCAACCCCGTATCGAGCCCAGTCACCACCACATCCCGTGTACAAGCCACGTCGAGCTCCACACCAAGCTCCACACCTACACCAAGAACACCCACTACGTCTGAAGACCCACCGGATTTCATCCCTCACAGTGAACAGACAACGACGACCGACGTCGTACCCACCACCATCATCCCTCACAGTGAACAGACAACGACGACCGACGTTATACCCACCACCACCACTCCAGTTCACTCGTACGAAGTTTACAAAAGCGGATTACCACGACAGCGGATACACCTCGAACCATGGACCCTCGGTGGCAGCATCCCTTCACTTGCGTCATCGCAGGACCGACGGGTTCCGGCAAAACGCACTTCGTCCGGAAGCTCCTTCAACACGACCACAGCATGATCACCCCACCCATTGCCCGAGTCGTGTGGTGTTACGGAGAATGACAGGCAGCGTATGCAGCAATGCCCCACATCACGTTCGTGGAAGGCCTACCCAACCTGGCCGATTTGGAACCCGACACCTTGGTGGTTCTGGATGATCTCATGGCGGAGACGGATGCGCGAGTCACCCAACTCTTTACCAAAGGCAGCCACCATCGACGGCTCAGCATCATCTACATTGTGCAGAATCTGTTCAGTAAAAACAAAGAACATCGGAACATCAGCTTAAATGCCCACTACCTGGTGGTCTTCAAAAACCCGAGAGATACCACTCAACTGCTGCACCTGGCGAGACAGATGTATCCCGGCCGCACACCGTTTGCGTTGGAAGCCTTTAAAGATGCGACAACCCCTCAGCACGGGTATATGCTCTTCGACCTCAAGCAAGCCACCCCCGACCACCTTCGACTACGGGCCGGCATGTTTCCCGGAGAGGCCCACCACGTGTACATGCAAAAATAATGTAAACACAGCCACAGTGGCTCTCCCAGCTGGAGTGTGTGTTTGATGATGGGGATAATAAAAAGAATGAATACCACAGCATGGTTGACTTTGTCTCTGTTCTCTGAGGTAGATAAAAATGGCAGAGTTGTGGGTTCTGGCATTAGTTGTACATGATGTCTGCGCGAATACGGAAGCACGCTCCCACGCTCCGTCTATTGAAGACGGCCCCACCCGAGTTGGTCCGAACCATTGTACGCGGTGCGGACCCTGACCTTGTACGCTGTCTGTGCGAGATCGGGTACAACCTGTTAAAAGGCAACGTTCCACTGACTCCGGCTCAGAAGACCAAGTTGGCCAAGCATAAGACAGGTCTCCGAACCTTAGTCCAGAAGCGGGTCCCTCAAACACAAAAGAAAAAGGTGTTACAGAAAGGCGGCTTTCTCGGGGCCATCCTAGCACCGTTGGCCGCTTCCGTGTTGGGTCCAGTATTGGGTGGACTCTTCGGCCGACAATGAACCACACGAAAAAATGGTCCTCGTTGAACCACGGCTCCTTAAAAACCTCCAATCGCCCTACCCTGTTCCACCTACGGTGAACACCATAAACACCCTCGATGGAGAGATGCAACAGATCTTACAGAGACCGGGGTTAAGTACGTCACCCAGTTACCGCAACCGTTGCATTCACCTGGACGATGGGAATGTGGCCTCGTGGATATCCAATACCCTTACTCGTGGTACAACGTGCGAGCCAATGAAGTGTGGTACGAGGTAACCTACGAAGGCAAAAACACCCAACTCACCTTCCCCGAAGGCAAATACGATACCCCAAGGAGTTCATGGGTGGGCTGTCAAGACTGTTGCATTATAAGGCTCTACGGGAGGTCACGAATACATCAAAACCCATCAAATCCTTTCCCTTCAAGAATCACGTGGACTTCGATCACAACGCACACAACGACAAGGCACAGCTTATCGTCACCGCCAACGCGAGTGTCGTACTGAGTCCTATCCTACAGCAAATGCTGGGTTTCGATCTACAGACGTTCGCTGGTCCCACCGCCCACCAAGGCGAGATACCGATGGATATGAAGTCGGGTATGTACGGACTCTACGTCTACTCGGGCGTGGTGGACAACCACATCGTGGGCGATATCAACACACCTCTGTTACGGGTGGTCCCCATTAAAAAGACGTATGGAGATCAAGTCACCGACAGTTTCACTCACATGCTCTACCTGCCCGTACGACAAACCGACATCAACACGATCACGGTGGATATAAGAGATGACACGGGACGACCGGTGGCATTCGAACGCGGGAAAGTGGTGCTGACACTTCATTTTCGACAAGCACGTGCTCCCCACTTTGCATAATGAAGGTACCTTACGAGTGCGATGCACGCAGCTATATGGACTATTATGCCCAACAGGCCGGGGGTGGCTTTCCGGTCTTTAGCGGTGCACGCATGCAACGAGGACATGGGCTGGGGAACATACTCGGCAGCATCGTCAAAACGTTCCTGCCCTTGGTGACGCGTGGGGTGAAAGCAATCGGCGAACAAGAGGTACGCAGTGGAGTGCAAGTGGTCGGTGATGTCTTGGGGGCTACGGCACCCAAAGAAGCCTTGAAACGGCGGGCCAAAGAAGCCTTGAAACGGCGGGCCAAAGAAGCGGGAGGCGTCTCGGTGGCCAAAGCACAACGTACCGTAGGGAATAAAAGAGCTGCCCCACCGAGACCACGCACCAGTCGACGACCGACCCAGCGACGACGCACATCGAAGACCCAAGATATCTTTTCTTAAACATGTCCTTGATCCACGCAGAGTCCTGTCCCTCCACCAACAGTGAATTTGATTTGTGGACCGTGCCGCCCACATAGACCAGTGCCGAACAAGGATTATGGGTGGAGCATCTCCCGCTCTCCAGCATCAACGAAACAGGGCCCATCGAGTTCACCAACAGTAATGCGGATACGGCCTATGTGGATTTAGCCCATACATACTTGTATGTGAAAGCCAAGGTGATCAATGGGGATGGCTCCAGAATCACCCAAGTTGCAACGGTGGGCCCGACGAATCTCTGGCTGCACTCGATGCTTCAACAGGTGGATATATTTCTCAGCGATAAACTCATCAGTGACTCGACCAACACGTACCCCTATCGAGCCTACATCGAGACACTGTTGTCGTATGGCCGAGAGGCTAAAAAATCTCAGCTGACAGCCGCTTTATTCTACCAGGACACACCCGAGCACATGGACACGGTGGACAATGTGGGATATAACAAACGGAAGGCTTTCACTGCGAACGGTGCCTCGGTGGATCTCATGGGTCGACTGCACGCAGACATGTTCATGCAAGACTGGTACCTCTTGAACAAGATCCCCATCAAAATCCAACTGCTACGGGCGCCTCCGACCTTCGCCTTGATGGCCACTAACGTAGATGGGCATGTAGCTGACTATAAGATTGTTATCCAAGACGCAGTCCTGTATGTCCGAAAAGTGAAACCGAATCCAGCCGTTCAATTGGGACACATGAAAGCCTTGGAAACAAAACCAGCCCAGTACGCTATCCGACGTGTACAAACCAAAGTGTTCTCTGTGCCTGCTGGAAATATGGGCGCCAACAAAGAAAACCTGTTCCTGGGGGAACTACCCAAGCGATTGATCCTGGCCTGTGTGGAAAATACCAGTTTCAGCGGAGCCTACCCAGAGAATCCGTTTGACTCAATTTTGTGGCCCTGCATGTGGATGGACAACAGGTCCCAGCCATGACCTTAACACCGAACTTTGGGCGCAGGAATTTCATTCGAGCCTATCAGAGCCTGTTTACAGCCACCGGTCAAATCAACCAGGACGAAGGGAATTTGATCAGTCGGGAGGACTACGCGAACGCATACACGTTGTTCTGTTTCGATCTAACCCCCACCTTAGAGAACGACCATCAGCTGGCCCTGGCCAAGCAAGGCAATTTACGGTTGGAAATCTACTTTGCACGAGCCCTCGAGACCACCGTCAATGTGATCTGCTACGCCGAGTTTGACAACATCATTCAAGTGGACAAAGCGCGCAACGTCCTGTATGACTTTTCCACCTAACATGGATACAGACCAGATAACCACTGTGCTGGAGAATGACCCAGAGACACGTATGGTCTTTCAAGGGGTGTTCGCCCGAGATGTGTTCCCATTAGACCGTATGTATCCTGCTGCATACGTTCTCAACACGGACCCGATGGATCGGCCTGGTGAACATTGGGTGGCCGTGTACTTGACAGAACAGCAGGGCGAATACTTTGACCCGTACGGCCTGCCACCCCTCCATCCCGATTTAACAGACTTCATGGATCAAGGCACAGAGACGTGGTGTTGGAACAGTCAAACGTTGCAAAGGCTGACCAGTAGCGTGTGCGGACAATATTGCTTGTTTTACCTGTACCATCGATGCCGGGGAAGGACCTTACCTACCATCGTACAGATGTTTGACGAGTACCCCAAGGCCGAGGACCGCGATGTACTCGTATATGACTGGGCCGCCCATCATTTCAATGTACAAGCCCCGTTCTGGGCTTAAGTTCTTTCAATGTAAAAGCCCGCTGTTCTGGGCTTAAGTTTACAAGCCCCCTGTTCTGGGCTTCAGTTCTTTCAATGTACAAGCCCCCTGTTCTGGGCTTCAGTTTTCACGTGGTTGTTCTCACGTTGTTGTTGTTCACTGAAAAATGAGATCTCACCAAAAAACCCTGTCTTGTGTGTTTTCTATATGAGCATAATGCATGAAACTGGCTTTGAACACCGTATTAGCCAATCAGTGGCCTAGAATGGAGCCAAAGCTAACCCATCCATGTCCAGAAACATTATCCGGGTGTACAAGAACCCGGATGTAGGCGCGGACGTAGGCGAAAGCATCCCAGTACCCGGGTGTAGGCGCAGACATGAGCGAAATTCTAGTACCCGTCCATTGGTTCTTTTATCGATCGCTCATTGGCTCTTTTTCTCGACCGCTGAATGGTCCAAATGGAACTGCCCATCCTTCCCAGGTTAATTTACAATCCCCTTTTGGGGTTCAAGCTCTGTATATCGATGCCGCAACATTGTCGCCGAACCTTGCCGAAAGGAAGACCTTGGACCTTTTGACCTGGATGTGACCTTTGACCTTTTGATCCGACATTCATCCAGGCACTGCCGGTGATGACGCGCACTTCCGGAGAACCCGCGCGCGCGCGCTGCGGCCGGTGCAGGCCGGGCCGGGCCGGGAAAAAACCCGGAGGTTGAACATTCGGACGTCTTAGGGGAACATTGGAACTCTTCTGGGTTTGGAGGTGAAACCCGGAAGTGACGTCACAACCCACGTGACCTGCGCAGCAGAATGAAAACGACACCCGTCTATTTCCATACCCTTGGACCACTGCGCATGCGCAGAGTGACGATATTTCAACCCCGCAGTCACCCCATCAGATGCCCCCTCACATAGGCTTCACATTGATACCTCACTCGATCCCATCGGCCCACTAGTGGCTCCCCTAGATCCCAAAACGTCTATTTCCATACACTTTGTCTATTGCGCAAGCGCAGAATGACGATATTCCTACCCCACATCCATCCCATCGGTTGCCCCCTCACATAGGCTTAACATTGATACCTCACTCGACCCCATCGGACCATTAGGGGCCCTCCTAGATCCCAAAACATCCACCCCGTATGGACCTATACACCCATAGCCATGCAGTATAGGCCTATGGGCCTACCCAGGCCTCGGTGACTTTTTCCAAAAATTTCACCGTTTCGCTCCGGGACCCTTCCCATCGTGTTCTAAATGACGAGACGTGAAAAACAAATCCAAACAGCCCATATCACAATGAACGTGTGTGAATTTCCCAGGTTGAACCTATACCCCCATATAGCCAGCCTATAGGCCTATATACAGACCTCGGTGACTTTTCCCAAATATTTCACCGATTCGCTCCGGGACCCCTCCCATTGTCATGTTCTCGGCGAGACGAGAAAAGCGCGACCCCACAACCCATAGTAACACCCACGAATAAAAATGACCATCCCCATACCCCATACAGGCATTTTCCCTTATATTGTATAATACAGACCCCTATTGTAGGGGTAAAGTCCGTGTTCCGCTTTTTATAGTTTCGGGAAAAAATCCTAATTTTACATGCACCCACTCCATTGACTTGATAGGCAGGCCCCAGTAAGCCCGGGGACCGACATTAGCCCTTTTGGCTAGAGATGATAGGGGTTTTCGCCCTATTTTAGAGGTAAAGTCCGTGTTCCTAATTCTACATGTACCCACCCATGACTGGATGTCCCTTCACGAATGCTTCACTTTGATACCTCACTCGACCCATTCGGTCCACTAGGGACCCACCCCGGTCACAAAACGTCTATTCCCATACTCTTTTTAGACATTCCCCGTATACATTAACATTGGAAGTCACTTGGTTGACATCGGACTACTTTCTGTCCGCGGAGGAATACAAAGGTTACAGGTTGCCGGAACTACTTTTGACCTCCACGTGACCTTGAGCTGGTGGCGACCCCTGGCGCCCCAGGCGCCCCAGAGGTGAAAGGCGATGGGGCGTCCCCTATACCTTTAACCTGGGGTAAACCGGAAGTGACGTCATTACATCCGGGTGAAATGGGATCGAATTTCAGTAGACCCTACGACTGACAGTGATGACTCTCACCACGTCAAAACTTGCGTAATTAAAAGGAGTTATGGTGTTACGTTCCATGGACTGTCGATCAATCTATCCTCAAAATAATGCGTGGGATTTTAGAATTCAATTGAAACGATCATTAACATTGACTGGATTGTGGTCTATCGCTCTATTCGATCATGTATGCTTATAACTACACAACGTAAAATTATGGAAGAGGATAATGTATATGTCTACATGGGCGTCACTAGGATTTTTCAAGGGGGGGTCGACTATCATAGCACTTTAGGCGATGGTCCCGTGGCCGCCTATGCTCCGGAAGCTCCGAAGTTCCAGATCTTCAGAGATGCGTTCTAAGCGTTTTCCCAGAAATAAATTCGAACATAATGTATGCAGATTTATGGTTCTATTTTCACGTACGTTTCGCATTAATAAGCACTCATCGATACTGAAAAAAACATACTGCATGCCTGAATCCATTTGACTGTCTAGTTATATTTAACACATAAAAAACATATAAAAAAACGATGACCTTTACATCATAGAACATTAGAACCAATATGATAGCGATTCATTTACACAAAGCTAAAATGAGCGATCCTCACAGCCTGACAGGCGAGGGTCCAGGGGCCGCCTAGGCCCCGAAAGCTCCGGGGTCTCCGGTTGCCGGGGATGCGTTTTTCGCGTTTTCCCGGAAACAAATCTGAACACAATGTATATAGATTTATGGTTTTATTTTCACATTTGTTTCGCATAAATCCGCATCGATATTGAAGAATATGTCGGAATTCATTTGACTTCCTGGTTTGACACAAACAAAACAGGCCTATAACACACCACTACACGTCCTGGCACTCTATCTGTAATTTTTATGTGGTGACCACAGGCCCGCAAAACAAGAGATTTGGGGGAGGGGTTGGGAAGAGGTAAAATGGGGTATATAACCCCATGTTTTATATAAATAAACATATGTTTATTTATATAAAGCATGGGGTTATATATAGAAACCCCATATTTCGACACTTCACCCTTACACCCCCTCCCCCAAAAATCTCTTGTTTTGCGGGCCTGTGGTGGTGACATGGTCAGTTAGGGATGCTGAAAGTAGGGGGCGCTAAGATATTCCCCCCTAAATTAAAATTGGGGGGGGGTCGTTTAGTGTTAATTATTAATTGGATAATAAATTCGCCTGCTTTATCCGTCGAGGATTCGTCTGCTGAACAGTCTCATGGACAGAGCTACAGCTCTTTCATAATCCACTTTATGGCCATAGTGTATGTTCATGAGCGCCAAAGCGGAAAGTCGTGGTGAACCCATTGTTGAGCGAACTGACGCGTAACTACTGGAACGGAGCATGCTTGCGTTTCTGGAAACGGACTTTTTTTTATTATTTATTTTATTTTTTATTTCTTTCTCTTCCCTTTTGCTTTTTTTTGTTGGTTTGTTTGTTTGTTTGTTTGTTTTTTTGTTTTGTTTTTTTCGTTTTCGTTTTCTCTGTTTGTTTTGCTTTTTTTTTTTTGCTTTTTCGTCTGTTTTTTTGTTTTTTTTGCGCGTCCAAAGGGTACCTGGCGAACAACCCCCCCCCCCTAGCGACGCCACTGGTCTATTGTTCTCTACGTGATGATATTCGAGTCAGTAACAGTGAAGGACCCCTGTTGAAGCAAGTTCAGATTAGTAGTCAAAAAGAGAAACCATAGCTTCACGGTCCATGTAACCTTGCACAATTCAATTTTCGTTTTTCGTTTTTGGTTTCTCAAAATCAAAAATTGAAATTTGACCATCAATTTTCAATTTTTGATTCTGGGGTTAGTAGTATAGTCTAAGCATTTAAACCCGCAGTTTCCAGGGAGATAACTCTTGGTGGCGACAGGTGGCGTTGTTTCTCAAGAGACCAAAAACTACCTCCAACACGAGAAAGCTCCTTGACACGACAGCGCCCCATGGCGGCCTTTGACTTCTGGGTGCATGTAAAAACATCTCCCGGAAATAAAAAACGGAACACGGACTCTAGGCCGGTATAGATGGCTGGGTTCATGTAACATTTCTCCGGGAAAAAAGCGGAACACGGACTTTACCCTAAAACAATCCTATCCCATGGGAGTAATATTGGTCCCCGGGCTTATCGGGGCCTGCCTATCCAGTCAATCGGGTGTTTTCACAGAAAAATAAATAAATAAATAAAAAACGGAACACGGACTCGTACAATATACAATATACGGGGAAATGCCTGTATACTGGATATATGGGGGGAGGGGTGGTCAATTTTTTTGTGTGGGTGTTACTATGGGTTGTGGGATCTCCTTTTTCTCGTCTCGCCGAGAAAAACACAATGGGAGGGGTCCCGGAGCGAAGCGGTGAAATTTTTGGGGAAAGTCACCGAGGTCTGTATATAGGCTCATACTGGCTATATGGGGGGAGGGGTGGTCAATTTTTTTTTGTGGGTGTTACTATGGGTTGTGGGGTCTCGTTTTTCTCGTCTCGTCATTTAGAACACAATGGGAAGGGTCTCGGAGCGAATCGGTCAAATTTTTGGAAAAAGTCACCGAGGTCTGTATATAGCCCCATAGGCTGGCTATGGGGGGTATAGGTTCAACCTGGGAAATTCACACACGTTCATTGTGATATGGGTTGTTCGGATTTGTTTTTCACGTCTCGTCATTTAGAACACGATGGGAAGGGTCTCGGAGCGCAACGGTGAAATTTTTGGAAAAGTACCATATAGTCCCATATTGGCTATATGGGGGTATAGGTCCAATCTGAGAAATTCACACACGTTCATTGTGATATGGGTTGTTTGGATTTGTTTTGCACGTCTCGTCATTTAGAACACGATGGGAAGTGTTTCGAAGCGAAACGGTGAAATTTTTGGAAAAGTTCACCGATGCCTGGGTAGGTTCATATAGCCCCATACTGGGTGGACGTTTTGGGGTCTAGGTGAGCCCCTAATGATCCTATGGTGTCTTGAGAGGTCTTATTTTGAAGCTCTCGTGGAGGAGCATCCGACTGGACTAATAGTTCGTCCGTTTTCAATATTCTGCGCATGCGCAGTCTGGCCGTAGTATAGAAAGCAGGCATTTTTGGGGGGTATGTGGGTGTGTGTTTGGGGTAGAGATGGACCGCTATGGGTCCGAATGGGTCGTGGAATGTGTCAAAGTGAAGCTTGTGTGGGGTAGAGTCAGAATGGCGTATTTTAAATGCAGGTCGCGTCAATCTGCGCAAGCGCAGTTGGTTGTAGTAAGTAAAGTGGCCACTTTGGGGCAGTGCAGGAAGGTATTTGGTGTCGAGATGGCCCATCCTTGGTCCGAATGCGTCTTGGGAGATGTCATTTTGTAGCTCTCGGGATGTACATCTCCATTTTAGGGATGTTCGCTTCATCTGTGACGTCATAGGTACGAGTAGTAGCGAAAGTGGGCATTTTAGGGAAGTGCAGGAAGGTATTTTGGGTAGAGAGGGACCATCCTTAGTCCGATTGTGTCGTGGGAGGTGTCATGTTGTAGCTCTCGGAGTGTACATTCCGATTTGAGAATGTTCACGTCATCTGTGACGTCATCGGTGACATCATCAGTACGAGTAGTAGCGAAAGCGGGCATTTTGAGGGTGTGAAGGAAGATATTTGGGGTAGAAATGGATCATCCTTGGTCCGAATGAGTCGTGGGAGGTGTGATGTTGTAGCTCTCGGGGTGTAGACCCCGATTTGTGGGATGTTCACGTCATCTGTGACGTCATGGGTGACGTCATCAGTACGAGTAGTAGCGAAAGTGGACATTTTGGGGCAGTGAAGGAAGGTATTTGATGTAGAGATGGACCATCCTTGGTCCGAATGCGACGTGTGAGGTGTCATCTTGTAGCAACGCCCGCCAACGCCAAGCTTAACGCTTCAACGCCCTGGTGAAATAGCTCAGAAGTTCTGATTTTCTAGATATTCCATGGAATTGTCACTAATTCTTCGAAATGCAGTGACGCCCGTCAACGCTCGTAGTTACGCCTTAACGCTCTAACATAACGCCTTGACGCCATGATATAGACCGGAGAGAGAACAACAACAACAAGGATGACACATGAGAGAACAACAACAACAAGAAGTTTTTTTTCATATAGTTTATTTGTTAAACAATGTTACATCATACCCACGCTGGGGGAGCCGCGTTGGGTATGTTTACAACTCAAGAAAACTCTTGTCCAATCAGAGGCCGCCATTTGGCGCTGCATCTGTTTTTTCCTTCTTGACCGTTAGATGTATTTTCGGTTGCTCTTGTCTGATGCCATTTCAGAAAGTTCCATCTTTGCTCGGTGTGACCTAAGCGTCGTCGGGCAGGCCTGGATATTCTTCGGGTAGCATGTCCTGAAACAGTTGTTTGCGCATTCTGATCGCATTTTCCAGGGCCTCGGTGGGTGGTAGTCCCATAGCCTCTTCCAAGTGACGCTTGGTCTTCATGATGGACCTGTGCGTGCGGTCGCCTTTCATTTCAAGCGGTACGCCTGTTGTAAATTATCCTCTCCGGCGTCCTCGATCGCTGCAGCGTAAGTATTGATAGCTGCTGTCACAATACGATCCCAGAAGGTAGGTTCTGCATCACTTTCCACGGACGTAGGCTGACTATCTGAGGTCAAGCTCTCCGTATCACTAGATAGACTCTCAGCAATCCTGTTTCGGTATCAGTCGACACACTCTCAGCAGTCTCTGTATCAGCATCCGCCTCAACGAACTCCTCGGAGTCTTCAATCCCATGTATATTTTTCTGGTGTCGCATCATATCGTAATGTCTGGTGAACGTGCGTTCGCACTCAGAGCAAATATAAGCCATGTTGACGGTTGAACGTCGACTGTGCGTGTTTTGGGAAATACGCTTGCTTTTATAGACAGTAACGCCCATCAACGCTGAGCTTAACGCTTCAACACCCTGATGAATTAGCTCAGAAGCTCTGATTTTCATGGAATTGACACCAATTCATCGAAATGCAGTGACGCCCGTCAACGCCCGTCGTTACGCCTTAACGCCCGTCTCAACGCCTTAACACACTTTCTTAACGCTTTAACGTCGTTTAATGATGCGTTCGAACAAATGTTTCTTTTGTGCTATTGCTCTGACATACGCCGCTTTCCAGTTCATGCCCGAGGTTTTCAACATCGACGCTGTTCTTTCAATTTCCATATGGACTGGGTCCTTATCCAACAATTTCATATGGGTCACGAGATCGACATACCGCTGACGTAAAGTCCGTCGTAGTCTGGCTGCCAATTCCACCAATACATAAGGACTGATGAGGTACACATGTTCATTCTTATATGTACAGACACCACCACCACCACCACCACACACAAACCACCACCACATTCCACCACCACCACCATTCGAACATTTGCATCTTAATCTATACGGGGGATGTATGTATGGGATAGGGGTGGTCATTATTTTGTTGTGGTGGATATTACTATGGGGTGCATCTTGTTCGCGATGGTGAACACGATGTAAGGGGACTCGAAGCCATGCGGTGAATTTTTTTTGAAAAGTTCAGGTAGATTGTTCCCACTGGGAAACCCACTTATGGACATTTGTGGTATGGGATGTGGCCACTTGTTTTCTTCATCTCGAGCTGTAGAACACGATGGGAGGGGTCATGAGGCCATGCGTTGCAATTCTGTTGAAATTGACTGTGCGCACGCGCATTGGGCAAGTGGCGTTGGAGTCTAGGTGGACCCATAGTGATCGGATTGGGTCGCTTGAGGTGTCATCGTGAAGCGTTCGCGGGGGATCGTCCAACTGGAAGGGTGTGGTGTGAAACTGACCTAATTCTGCGCATGCACAGTAGAAAAGTGGTATTGGAATGGACGTTTTGGGGTCGAGACGGACCATCTGTGGTCCAATTGGGAGAGTGAGTGAGTGAGTGAATATGATTTAACGTGGCTTTCAACTATATTTCAGTCATATTACGACGTTGGGTCCTATTTCTTTTCACACACGGGAACCACACGGGTGGGGTCCTATTCCTTTTCACACCCGGGAACCCCACGGGTGCCTCAGTTGGTCGCCTCTTACGACAGGCTGTCTAAGGAGCTGAGGCCTATTCTTACCATGACCTGTGGTGTGCACAACGACATCCCAGGTCAATCTCCGGAAGCCCCACGGGGCGGTCCGATTGGGTCGTTTGAGGTGTCAATGTGTAGCCCGCGTGGGGGTCCATCCGACTGGTCTGATGCGTCGTCCGTTTTCAACATTCTGTGCATGCGCATACAGGGAATGGTGCGCATGGGGCATTTTAGGGCTCGTGGGGGTCTGCTGGGTGATTGAGCGACCACCCGTGGTCCAAATGGACCGTGTGATGTGTTTTCTTTTAGCCCTCGGGGTGTAGTCCACGACTTGAGAAATGGCCATGTCATCTGTGACGTCACTGGTGACGTCATCAGTAGGAGTAGTGGCCAAAGTGGGCATTTTTGGGGTGCGTGGGGGGAGGGGGTGTTTGACGGACCATCCTTGGTCCGAATGCATCGTATGAAGTGTCGGAGTGAAACCCTCGAGGTGTCCACCATGACGTTAGAGATGTTCACGTCATCTGTGACGTCATCAGTGGGAGTAGTAGCCAAAGTGGACATTTTGGGGGTGCGAAGCTAGGTGTTTGGGGTAGAGATGGACCATCCGTGGTCCAAATGGCCCGTGTGGCATGCCCATCACCCGTAATAACGCATGGACGCACTAACGACAGTGAGTGCGCGCGCGCGTGTATGTGTGCGTGTGTGTGTGTTTGTGTGCCCGTGTGTGAACATTGTGCTTAGCCTCTCTCTTTCGGAAGACATAGAGGCTCTGAAGAGCCGTTCTTTTCTGTCGCTGTAAGACAGAACTGTCATTGCCACAACGTCAGGGTCAATAGGGCAAAGACCATTGTGAGGCCAACGAGCCGTCGCTGCTTCCGGCGTGAGCGCTCGTAGTTCATATCCCTGGCATCAAGGAAGGCTGTCATTGTCCAGTATTGGTGGGTGATAGCACACCTTCTCCATCGAGTCGACTATGTCGAGGACCGCTTCTGTGAACTCTTCCAGGATCTGGCGTCGCCCCTCGTTGTCGTAGCCATCTCCAAACATGAACCGAACCAACGCTCGGTAACCCGTGAGTGAATTAACCACGGTCGCATGCTGTAAAGTGCGAGTCGCGTAGGGATGGGTCTCCGTCATGGCTCTGCAACAGCAGGAATGGGGTGTGGGGTCCAGAAGGACGTGTTTTATAGACGATGTCACACATGCGCGCCTATACGTAGCTGTACGGATGTAGTCTGTGACTCGTAATAATAACATGGTATAGGTTATCTTTGTTACTATAAGTCTTACTTTCCATGTATTCATGTATTTTTTTTTCGTGCCAATACGGTTTTGTGCACCCTTTATTACATGGCTACTCAGTATACATTCTTGAGTATTATTGTCTTGGAATATAGCACCGCTCACTAAATGTAAAAAACGCAAGATCAGCCAAACTCACGCCCACTTGTTTTTCCCTATACCTATAAACTGGCCTATACTTCTCACATTGCGTTTGGACACCCAAGTCATCTCCCTCAAGATGGCGACCGCAGAGCGTCCGTCCTACGTTGGCCTAGGTCAGCCCGTGCGTTGGCATGGCATCGATGAGACGCGTCTGTGATTGGTGAATGGGAAAAACTTTGTTAGTGCGGCCGTGACGTTGGCCGATCGTCGAGGACAAATGGCTTAAATAGGCACGGTTTTCGAGACCTCCATTCTGCTAAAGTAAAGGTGAACTTACATTGCAGATATCGCACTGGACTTCCGTCGTTGATGTTATAATAAGGGAAAACACTGTTTTTTTTTTTATCCCTACAACAATGTGATTTTTTGTTCTTTTTGAATACCGTAGTATACCTCTTTTCAAATTTGCATATGAGCTTCTTGACGTCCTGAAAGAGCTAATTCGGTCGCATTGACCATGGGAATTGCGTATAACCTTTGCGACGTCACAGGAGCAGCACAACAAAACCGATTCATCACCCCTGCGCACCATTATTAATATTCGGTTGTGCATAAGATGAAATACCCGCATATTGACACCGGGGGCGCTGTTGACCTATTTGACCCGGATGTGACTCTGATGTCACGTGCCCTGATTTGACGTCATAGTGACGTCAATATTGATAAGTAGTAAAAGGTGAAATTGAGGCCATTTTAGGGGCAGAAATGTGCGATTCAGGGGAGATAACCAGTAATTGTTTAAACAGTTATCTGCCCCTAAAATGGCCTCAATTTCCGCTTTCTCTACTACTTTCGAGATTATTTCCTTCGAATAAATATTTTTGTTGTGTAATATCTGTATTCTGTGATCGAGCTCAGAAATCATATTTGGAATTGAATAATCTACTACATACAGAACCTATCAGTAGCTTAAGCCCGTCGTAGGTGCCTTGTTTCCGCATGGACATCTGCAATAAAAGCACGGCTTAGATACCAAGGCTACGTCTTAGCATCCTCCGTATTCTAGTCGGAATGTAAGGAACCGAGAGAGTCATATGGTTGCTTTTATTCTTTTCTCGCCTTCTTACATATCTATACAATCAACCAGATTCCATTGATTTGTACATATTCTTTGTGTCTTATTTGTACAAAGTCTATGTATCTTGTCTTCACCTCTCTGTTCTTGGTTGCTAAGCAGGTAAATGTGTACGCACTGTAAAAGTATAGTTCAAATTAAATCAATTTGAAAGCCCTGATGTAATGCTCAAAACTTCTCAGGGAATCCCAGTCTTCTATTGGGGCAATTGGATGTGTCTGTATAATAGTTGCGTGCATGGATCCTCTGAGAATGAAACTCTATTGTAAATCAGCTACCTTCATTTTTACCTTCGTGTGCATGCCCAGCAATCTGGTATTATTTCTGGCTTACGGGATCAAACGACATATGCCATTTCAGTCTATTCTTTGTAAAAAATGTATGAATATTCAGAATAAGAGTACTAGAAGACTTTCTTTTCTTCTTCTATACCCTATATCACCTTAGTTTGTTTTTAAAAATCTTGTCAAATGCACAAATGTATGGTAACTGGATTTTAATGAAACAAATAAAATTCCAAGATACATCTGAACATTACGTGCAAGTCCTGTTTTGATTAAACTTTACAGTAATAGAAGTTGATTTCTTGGAAACTCTTAGAAACGTTTTGTAACTGTGACAGCATCTCCTGGGTTAACCATCTTCACAAGGTCAAGATTTCTTTTTGAGTCAAAGGCGTTTCTAGGATAGATATCTCTGGTTTTAGCAAAGATGGGGTTAACTCGCTATCAGAGGTAATCTGAACAATCCATATGACATGATCAGATCATGTGACATTATCGGTTAGCGATGAGTGGCAAATGCACTGCATCCAAAGACGCAGTTTTTTTATCCAAACTCGCTGGTGTCAGAATATATCATTTAATATATAATTTAACTGGTGTTAAAAGCTCCCATGTGCGTTGGTTATTGACTTTTGCTTCGGCATATTCCACATCAGTAGTGGATTTCGACATCATTAGCGATAATTACTACATACACATTCTATCAGTGTCCCTTCAGTTTTGCAGACTATCATACACAATTTTATTGTTTCCATATTAAAGGTGAACTGCAAAGGTTTTTTGATTTGCAATCTTTTCTTCTTATGTCACACGAATATTGACAAAACAAAATATAAATTATCTGTCATATACTGCGTCCCATATCGTGTATGACCAGGCTTTGCAGTGCAGTTCAGAGCATGTGCTCGCTCATACTACTTACATCTTCGATGTGTCTTCTTTTTTCGAAGGCCCTTGGCATGGTATTGTCGATGTAGCCACCAGGACACAATGTTGGAATGGCATTTGCCCTCAGCGATACCTTCCTTCTTGGTGAACCGAGCTGTCGTAGGCCCCCTACTGATGGACATCCGTCAAACTCAAAGCAGTCCTTGTCAAAATGTGCTGAGCATAAACGTGAATGTTTACCGGGACGAAATAGCCCACACTGGTCACTCACGAATTCTACCCATTTCTCTCTAATACGTAGATCTGACGGGAAGGTGTGGAAGCTTAACTGTGTCTTTCCTTTGTTGGAATTGTTTCCACACCCGATAATTGCACAGTACACCATGATGTTTTTCCCCCTCTCGGAGCTCGCTACGAATCTGAGCTTCGTCATCAAAGCACAATGACGTCATAAATCAAGGGCGATAATCATGTCACTTTCAGCTGTCAGATTTTTCGTCCATATCATAAAGGGTTTTATGCGTATTCATAATGGCGTTTTTATTCAAATATTCTTTCTCAAACGAATTTATGTTTTGTTATATATTAAATCACACAGAAACAAACCCAACAAACACTGTTTCGCTTATTTTCAAAAACCTTTGCAGTTCACCTTTAAGTGCCTGTACAACAGCAAAACATGCCGATGATGTGAAAGATACATTTGACACTCGGTCGATGGGATAACGTGTAGCCATGTAGATCTAGATTATTTAGATAACAAACTGGTGTTATCATGCCAAGCACCCAGATGACATTACATGCACAATGGAAGTGGATTCTTTTTGTTTTTTTCGTAATGGATATATGACATTTATCGTAATGATAACCTTCTGTTTACAGACGTTTCAGGCCAATGCCCCTGACAATATTCAATGATACGATGATCCAGATTTTGTATATAGGCGACAGTATTGATCGAGAAAAGTGTAACAATGACCTTGAAATATTTATGGGTAAAGTTGGTTTTTGTCTACGTGGTCGTTTTGTGTGAACGTGGCCGACGTCTGTCAGTTATTAAAAGATGTGAACGTGCACAAAGCGTGTGGACCGGATAACATTTCCGGTTTGCTGTTGACTGAATGCGCGGAAGAATTGGCTGTACCGCTGTGCATGATATTTAACTCTTCCTTATCTTCCGGTATATTTCCATCCCATTTCAAAACAGCCAACGTCACACCCGTGTTCAAGAAAGGTGATCGTCACGAGGTGTCGAATTATCGACCAATATCCCTGCTACCCCTTTTCGGGAAAATATTTGAAAAAGCGGTATACAGTACCATCTTTGAGCATGTAAAAAAGTGCCTTATTCCTGAACAGCATGGATTCATAAAAAAACAAAGACACTGTATCTAACTTAGTCTGCTATGTTGATCACCTCACGAAAGCCTTTGACTCCAAAGAACAGACTGACTCTATTTATCTAGATCTAAGCAAGGCTTTCGACTCCGTATCACATGAATTGCTCATTCATAAACTAAAATACTATGGATTCTCTGGAAATCTTCTGTTGTGGCTACAATCGTATCTGAGCAATAGACTGCAAAGAGTTGCACTGAATGGCAAAGAATCCTCTTGGACGCCTGTAATATCTGGCGTTCCTCAGGGATCACTTATTGGTCCCTTGCTATTTGTATTGTACGTGAATGATATATATTTCCCACTCCAAAGTGTCGATCTACGCAGACGACACTAAACTATTCAAAGCCGTGAACTCTATTGATGATGCTATACTTCTTCAACGAGACCTGAACAGTATTGCCGAATGGTGTTGTAGATGGAAATTAAAACTAAATGTATTGAAATGCTGTATAATATCATTTACAAACAAACGCAACATCATTTCATTTAACTACACATTAAATGGTACACTACTAGAACGTGTATCATCTGTGAAAGACCTGGGCGTCACGTTAGCATCTGACTTGAACTTCAAACACCATGTCAATCTGATAGTTAGCAAGTCCTTCTCTAGTGTTGAGGCCCTCAAATCAATTTACATGTCACTTGTTCGCTCAAATCTCGAATATGCCTCTTCAATTTGGTCACCCCAGCAAAAGTACTTGATCGATAAAGTTGAAAATGTCAAAAAAAAGTTTCTCAAATTTATATGTTATAAATCTGAAACTATATATATTCTTCTGACCAGTACTTAAATATATGTAAGATGTTCAAATTACCCCCTTTAGAATTGCGCCGAAAGGCTGCCGATCTTAACCTTCTACATAAATGTATCCACTCGGAGGTGGACTCACCATATTTTATTGAGCAGGTCCAATATAACTGTCCGTCCAGAACACTGCGACAAATCAATGTGTTTAGACCATCAAAGGCTTGAATAAATGTACAGAAATTATCTTTCTTCCCGAGATCAATGGACTTATATAATTCATTGTGCCCTAACAACGAATCATTCGATATTTTTGCTAATAGAAATGTTTTCCGCCAAAAGGCCAAATCTATATTATATGGATAAAGCTTGTACTTGGCCATTAAACAGACGACATGCAACAACTGTTTTTTCGTAACTCACCATGTCTGTTTTGATGTACATATTACTACCCACGCCTAGAATTTGCACGTATATTTAAGTGGGCTAGTCGGTATTGTATGGTATATATTTATTGTTTTATTTATTTATTTATTGATTTATTTTTATTTGTTTTTTATATTCTTATATGTGTGAGTGTATGTATGTGTGTTGTTATCAGATCTGTAACTGGGCCCTAGGCCTGTTGGATTCTGAAGTGAATAAACCATAAACCATAAACCTACTTACCTAGCTAAGATTCATAGCGTCTCCCTTCCCTCACCGCTATGCCGACGACAAATACATTTCCCTGGTGGTAACTCGAACATCTCCATGGCGCACTTATTATTACCTTTGCGCCCTATTGGGCCTTCATTAACTTGAGAAAATGGGCCGCCATGAATAAAAATACCATAGTCGATGTTGTGATCATAATGACGGAAATGCCCATCTTCTTGACCCTCGATTTCAAGTGATTTTGAGGCTCCATAGGGATAATTTTAACGTCTGTAATTAATAAATGATCAACGAAGGGCCAGCTAGTCTGCCATTTCTGTATTTTTATTCATGGCGGCCCATTTTCTCAAGTTAATGAAGGTCCAATAGGGCGCAAAGGTAATAATAAGTGCGCCATGGAGATGTTCGAGTTACCACCAGGGAAATGTATTTGTCGTCGGCATAGCGGCGAGGGAAGGGAGACGCTATGAATCTTAGCTACTACTTACCTAGCGAAGATGTTAGGAATATCGAAACCTTGAGATGTATTTGGACGCTTTGGATTTCTAAGTTTTCAAAGTCTCATTCGCCAGATTACCAGTGGCGATTCCACAGTGGCTTGATTAGCAGTGGGTATCTTCGTCGATGTTGTTATTGTTGTTGATAATTATTAGCAGTGGGTGTCTCCGTCGATGTTGTTGTTGTTGTTAATAATTAGCATGGGTGTCTTCCTCGATGTTGCTGTTGTTGTCAATTTTGTTTTTCAAGAATATAATAATTTCCCATCACCTTTTCATATACCACAATGACAGTTGATTGTCAATTTTGTTTTTCAAGAATATAATTATTTCCCACCTTTTCATATACCACAATGACAGTTGATATACGAACTACACCGATCGACATACCCCTCCTCTTCTATAATATTAACTTTATAGATAAAAATTTAGTAGAGAAGACATAATGTAGATCGGTGTATATAGAAAACGCATTTTTATGATATCAGCTGCCATTGTGGTATATGAATAGGTGGGAAATAATTATATTCTTGAAAAAAAATAATGAAAACAACATCGACAAAGGCACCCACACAAGCCATACATGTGGACGATTCTCGGAGAAAATCATTGTCATTCGTGTGATTGAATCCATCAGAAGAAATAATTGCTAAATGTCTCAAATTGGGTGATTTATTTGTTGTAGGAAATCTAGTTCAATATAGAAACGAACAGTTCTTTTAAAGGGAACCCCAAATGAAAAATCTAAATGTTCGAAGGAGAGATATGTGATTATTCTGAGTAACTTGGCGTTGATTTCATCGAAATATTCCCGCTGGTTTATGGAATATTGCTGTTCAGATATATTTGGGTTTGGTTCAAATGAGCGCTAATGGTATCACGCAGTGGTCTAGAGATAATTATATAGACAAATTATACCATATCTTATTTTCTATAATTTTAGGTTTTAACTGGATGTATTTTTTGAGACCTGGTTAGCAAAATATTTTCAGAAATATGGTTACCATAGCAACCAGTAATCAATCATTGTATTTCATATACTTAGGTAATTGATTTTATCAATGAATATGAATCGTGTAGACCCTTAGATCAGACGTATTGCTCAGGAAATACTCCAGTAAAAAGTTAGCTCATTAACTTCATTTCACTTGTCGTCAACAAAAATTATTTGCCCAAAATCCCTGAATCACATATTTTTTAATTGCACCTGCAACAGGTCTGCACCCGTTTTGTGTATTAATATTTACATACGGTAAATAGCATTTTCCCTGTTCCCCTGAATAAAAAATCGCTATGGATAGAGTATGAAATAGATGTTCCCCCACAAGAGTGGTAACAATCTGTTTTGCGGATAGATCACCAGAGGTTGTGTCACACAAGTGTTTACAGTAGTTACCGAGATAGTTATTTTCCAAAAGGTGTAGTATAATTTTCTGGAATTAAATCAAAGTTTTAGGAGGAATCCGATTTTGCTTTCAATTCGCGTTAAAACTTGCTCAATTCGTGTTTCAAGGTAATGTATTTTTGGGATATTAAACTCTTCAGTGAGTCTAATGGGACAGCTTTCCCAAAATAAAACAACCTTTCATCAAAATGCCTACAAGCTGAATATCCAAACCAGGGCCGACGGTCACCAGCCCGACAGATTCTGGACTTAATGATGGTGTGCAATCCACGTAACAGAATATAATTTAGGGATGATGAGAATATGACAAAAAAACATTCACTCTGAAGAGACAGTCCATCCTACTAATACCAAGAAGCATGTCAAATATAACGGTGTGTAGGGAGGTGGTGGATGGTCCTGTGAGTGAGTACTGGTATGTGAGAAGAGTTTATGATGAAGATGAATCAGGTGATATGCAATGGCCAAGCGAGGCTACTTTGAAGGAATGGAAAAGAGACTACCTCAAACGAGGCGATTCATTGTCAAGTTACGATAAATGATTACTATATCCATAGCGAATTTGTTTTTAACAGTCATGCAGCTCCAAAACAGAGTGTTGAACAGAAAAAGGTCTTATTCAATAAGTTGACAACTGGGGAATATGTGATGGACGGTAGACACCGTGTTGACATGACTAAACAACTGTTGAAAACGACGTTAAATCCTACCCATTCACTCAATGATTCATGTATATCAATGAACAAATAATGCTAAAAATAAATAAAAGTAAATTGTGAATGTTCAAAATAATTTACATATATATCAATGAAAGAAAAATTCCTTAAAATTTATGGAATGTTCCCCGACTATTACACCAGCGGATTATTCCTTAAAATTCAACAAGGAATATTCCGTAGCATTTTATGGAATTTTCTTAACATTTTGGGGAATATTCCTTAGTTATGTTAAGGAATATTCCGCTGGTGAAATAGTCGGGGAATATTCCTGAAATTTTTAAGGATTTTTTTTTTCTGTGTATTATGTAGGAAAGTCCATGCAATACCATTGTATTCAGCCCGGAATACAGATTACAGCGATGACAATGTTCATCACAATCAGTAGATAGTCATTATCAAAGTGATGGCCTATGTCTGTATTATAAGCTGTAAGCTTGAGAAGCACTTTAATAGGCCTGCAAATGCAGATACGACCTAATTCTTTACAGCGGCCTTCTTGGACCCGGCTGAAGTCAATTCCTAGTTCCCAGTTCCTTATTCGCGAATAAGGAACTGGGAAATTATAGTATTTCCCAGTTCCCATTTCCCAGTTCCTTATTCGAATTCTGCTCAAATTGGGCCTCAACGAATACAGCCTTGGGGCGGCTAATTAAGCCACCCAGATTAAGTAAAGTTGTTAATATTATTATTATTATTATTATTACAATCTCAAAGTGCGTATGTGGGCTGCGTCAGCTATTGCTTTTTTAACCCTCTATACCAGCCTCGGGATGTGTGTGTGTGGGGGGTCCGATGCGATACACCGTATGCAAGTACTATGACACGACTATCAGGAAAACATCAGTTGTGCCTGGCACACATTATCGTTTTGAAACTGAGGGACCGCAAACATGGTAGGGGTCATTTGTTTCATATTTTCGAATAAGAAAACAGCTTTGAGATGGTGCATGAAGTACTATCAGGATAACATCAGTTGTGCCTGGTACAGATTATCGTTTTGACACTGAGGGACCACAAACACGATACGGGTATTTTTTTCATATTTTCGAATGAGAAAACTGCTTTTGGTTGGTACATGAAGAAACAATGGTAATCTGTGCCACCCTAAACTATACACTGCCAGCAAGTACTGTGAGAGTACTATCAGGACATTCTCGTCTCGCGAGACTCCCTACTGCGAGAAAGAGTCTCACGCGTAAATGGGAGCCATCCCCCCAAAATTTGGGGGGTGAGTAGGCGGCGTATGATTATCTGGCTTGTCACTGACCTGCTGACTCCGCCGAGTTAGAAGCGAATTGCTAAACATACCGTGGGCTATATAATTGGGAAATGACTCTTTCCGTTTCGGAGCATATCAATCGCGAACAAATTATTGTCGGTATGTATACTTGGCCGTGAAAGCGAGTTATCTAATACAGGAAGTAGTTCGCGGGTAGACACGGCTCGCTTTGAGAATGATGTCATGCTGCCTCGCTTTGAGATTGGAGATTCAAAAATGTCACCAGTTTACATGAGAGTCGCTTTGGTCTCCCGCGGGTAGACACGGCTCTCTTTGAGAATGCTATCAGGATAACATTAGTTGTGTCTGGCACAGATTATCGTTTCGACACTGAGGGACCACAAACATGGTAGGGGTCATTTAACTCATATTTTCGAATAAGGAAACAGCTTTGGGTTGGTTCAGGAAGCAATAATGGTAATCTGTGCCACCCTAAACTACACACTGTCAGCAAGTACTATGACAGTACTATCAGGGTAACATCAGTTGTGCCTGGCACAGATTATCGTTTTCACACTGAGGGACCACAAACACTATACGGATAGTTTTTTTCATGTTTTCTAATGAGCAAACTGCTATTGGTTGGTACATGAAGCAATAACGGTAATCTGTGCCACCCTAAACTATACATTGTCAACAAGTACTATGACAGTACTATCTGTATAACATCAGCTGTGCCTGGCACAGATTATCGTTTTGACACTGAAGGGTCACAAACATGGTAGGGGGCACTTATCTCATATTTTCGAATAAGGAAACAGCTTTGAGTTGGTACATGGAGCAATAATGGTAATCTGTGCCATCATCAACTACAAACTGTCAGCAAGTACAATGGCACTACTTTCAGCATAACATCAGTTGTGCCTGGCACAGATTATCATTTTGACACTGAGGGACCACAAACACGATAGAGTAATTTTTCTTTTTTCATATTTTCGAATGAGAAAAGTGCTTTTGGTTCGTACATGAAGCAATAATGGTATTCTGTGCCACCCTGAACTATACACTGTCAGCAAGTACTATGACAGTATTATCAGCATAACATCAGTTGTGCCTGGCACAGATTATCGTTTTGACACTGAAGGGTCACAAACATGGTAGGGGGCACTTATCTCATATTTTCGAATAAGGAAACAGCTTTGAGTTGGTACATGGAGCAATAATGGTAATCTGTGCCATCATCAACTACAAACTGTCAGCAAGTACAATGGCACTACTTTCAGCATAACATCAGTTGTGCCTGGCATAGATTACCTTTTTGACACTGAGGCATCACTAACATGGTAGGGGTCATTTATCTCATATTTTCGAATAAGGAAATAGCTTTGGGTTGGTAAAGGAAGCAATAATGGTAATCTGTGCCACCCTAAACTATACACTGTCAGCAAGTGCTATGACAGTACTATCAGTATAACATCAGTTGTGCCTGGCACAGATGATCGTTTTGACACTGAGGAACCACCAACACGATACGGGTAATTTTTTTCATATTTTCGAATGAGAAAACTGCTTTTCGTTGGCACATGAAGGAATAATGGTATTCTGTGCCACCCTGAACTATACACTGTCAGCAAGTACTATGACAGTATTATCAGCATAACATCAGTTGTGCCTGGCACAGATTATCATTTTGACACTGAGCAACCACAAACACGATAGAGTAATTTTTCTTTTTTCATATTTTCGAATGAGAAAACTGCTTTGCATTTATACATGAATCAATAATGGTAATCTGTGCCACCCTAAACTACATACTATCAGCAAGTACTATGACAGTATTATCTGGATAACATCAGCTGTGCCTGGCACAGATTATCGTTTTGACACTGAGGGACCCCAAACACGATATGGGTATTTTTTATATTTTCGATTGAGATAACTGCTTTTGGTTGGTACATGAAGCAATAATGGTAATCTGTGCCACCCTAAACTATACACTGTCAGCAAGTACTATGAAAGTACTATCAGGTTAACATCAGTTGTGTCTGGCATATATTATCGTGTTGACACTGATAGACCACAAACAATGTAGGGATCATTTATCTCATATTTTCGAATAAGGAAGCACATTATTGTTGGTACTGGACGCCGTAATGGTAATCTGTGCCACCATAAACTACACACAAGCAGCAAGTACTATGAGGATACTATCAGGATAACATCAGTTGTGCCTGGCACAGATTATCGTTTCGACACTGAGATACCACAAACATGGCAGGGATAATTTATCTAATATTTTCGAATAAGGAAACAGCTTATTATTGGTACTGGACGCCGTAATGGTAATCTGTGCCACCCTAAACTACACACAAGCAGCAAGTACTATGAGGATACTATCAGGATAACATCAGTTGTGCCTGGCACAGATTATCATTTTGACACTGAGAGACCACAAACACGATACAGTAATTTTTCTTTTTTCATATTTTCGAATGAGAAAACTGCTTTGGATTGATACATGAAGCAATAATGGTAATCTGTGCCACCCTAAACTACACACTATCAGCAAGTACTATGAGAGTACTATCAGGATAACATCAGTTGTGCCTGGCACAGATTATCGTTTTGACACTGAGGGCCCCAAACATGATATAGGTATTTTTTTCATATTTTCGAATGAGAAAACTGCTTTTGGTTGGTACATGAAGAAACAAGGGTAATCTGTGCCACCCTAAACTATACACTGCCAGCAAGTACTATGAGAGTACTATCAGGATAACATCAGTTGTGTCTGGCACAGATTATCGTTTTGACACTGAGGGACCACAAACATGGTAGGGGTCATTTACTCATATTTTCGAATAAGGAAACAGCTTTGGGTTGGTACAGGAAGCAATAATGGTAATCTGTGCCACCCTAAACTACACACTATCAGCAAGTACTATGACAGTACTATCAGGATAGCATCAGTTGTGCCTGGCACAGATTATCGCTTTGACACTGAGGGACCACAAAC
Source organism: Hanleya hanleyi (assembly GCA_036873755.1). NCBI lineage: Eukaryota > Metazoa > Mollusca > Polyplacophora > Lepidopleurida > Hanleyidae > Hanleya > Hanleya hanleyi. The sequence goes on from JAVTVY010052728.1 coordinate 225,215, forward strand.
ACTATACGGATAGTTTTTTTCCATATTTTCTAATGAGCAAACTGCTTTTGGTTGGTGCATGAAGCAATTATGGTAATCTGTGCCACCCTCAACTATGCACTGTCAGCAAGTACTATTGCACTACTTTAACATCAGTCGTGCCTGGCACAGATTATCGTTTTGACCCTGCGGGACCGCAAACAGGATACGGGTATTTTTTTCATATTTTCGAATGAGAAAACTGTTTTTGGTTGGTGCATTAAGCAATTATGGTAATCTGTGCCACCCTCAACTATGCACTGTCAGCAAGTACTATGGCACTACTTTAACATCAGTCTTGTCTGGCACAGATTATCGTTTTGACCCTGCGGGACCGCAAACAGGATACGGGTGTTTTTTTCATATTTTCGAATGAGAAAACTGCTTTTGGTTGGGGCATGAAGCAATAATGCTAATCTGTGCCACCCTAAACTACACACTATCAGCAAGTACTATGACAGTACTATCAGGATAGCATCAGTTGTGCCTGGCACAGATTGCCGTTTTGACACTGAGGGACCACAAACATGGTAGGGGTCACTTATCTCATATTTTCGAATAAGGAAACACCTTATTATTGGTACTTGAGGCCATAATGATAAACTGTGCCACACTAAACTACACACTGTCAGCAAGTACTATGACAGTACTATCAGGATAACATAAGTTGTGCCTGGCACACATTATCGTTTTGACACTGGGGGACCGCAAACACGATACGGGTATTTTTTCATATTTTCGAATGAGAAAACTGCTTTTGGTTGGTGCATGAAGCAATTATGGTAATCTGTGCCACCCTCAACTATGCACTGTCAGCAAGTACTATGGCACTACTTTCAGGATAACATCAGTCGTGCCTGGCACAGATTACCTTTTTGACACTGAGGCATCACAAACACGGTAGGGGTCATTTATCTCATATTTTCGAATAAGGAAACAGCTTTGGGTTGGTACAGGAAGCAATAATGGTAATCTGTGCCACCCTAAACTACACACTATCAGCAAGTACTATGACGATACTATCAGGATAGTATCAGTTGTGCCTGGCACAGATTATCGTTTTGACACTGTGGCATCATAAACATGGTAGGGGTCATTTATCTCATATTTTCGAATAAGGAAACAGCTTTGAGTTGGTACATGGAGCAATAGTGGTAATCTGTGCCACCCTCAACTATGCACTGTCAGCAAGTACTATGGCACTACTTTCAGGATAACATCAGTCGTGCCTGGCACAGATTATCGTTTTCACACTGAGGGACCACAAACACGATACAGTAATTTTTCTTTTTTCATATTTTCGAATGAGGAAACTGCTTTGGATTGATACATGAAGCAATAATGGTAATCTGTGCCACCCTAAACTACACACTATCAGCAAGTACTATGACAGTACTACCTGGATATAACATCAGCTGTGCCTGGCGCAGATTATCGTTTTGACACTGAGGGACCCCAAACACAATATGGGTATTTTTTCATATTTTCGAATGAGAAAACTGCTTTTGGTTGGTACATGAAGCAATAATGGTAATCTGTGCCACCCTAAACTATACACTGTCAGCAAGTACTATGCGAGTACAATCAGGTTAACATCAGTTGTGTCTGGCACAGATTATCGTTTTGACACTGAGAGACCACAAACAATGTAGGATCATTTATCTCATATTTTCGAATAAGGAAACACCTTATTATTGGTACTGGACGCCGTAATGGTAATGGCAGGGGCCGCGAAGCGGGGCGGGGGGCATTTTTTGGGACCGCAATGTTATAAGTCCTATCTTAGATAGCACCAGCCCAGCATTTAAGATGGCCGGTATAGAGTTCAGTCTCCGCCCCCCCCCCCCCTTTCAAATGTGCTCGGCGGCTCCTGAAAGGTCAATATGGGGAAAGACCGCCTTTCAATACCACTAGTTCCACTATGGAGTGGAAAATATTGCACAATATATATCCGACTGGTATTTTATTGCACAAAATGGGAAAACACGAGACCAACAAATTTCCTGTATGTAATGAAGTGGATTTCAGTGAACATTTATTTGCACATTGTAAACAAGTCAAGCGCCTCTGGTCAGAGGTGGAAAATACTATAGCGGCACGTATCCAAATTAGAATTAAGCTCAATCCAAATATAATTTTATTTGGTATAAGAGAACTTGATTATGGTGCACTTAGTACCCTACAGGTTGACGAGGTTAATCACATTATTTTGATAGCAAAAATGTTCATTAGTATATATAAATATGGAAATTATCATAACATAAAGCTGTTATGTGAACACGAAATGTATTTGAGAAAGAAATTTCTTAATTTTCTGTAACCTATTTTTGTATACCAAAGTACGCTAGTCTTATCTTTGTACTTCGAATACATGGCTATAATAAGTAAGGAAGTGAGGTTATGGGTATTGCAATGAAAATATTGCACACTATATATATCCAACTGGTATTTTGTTGCACAAAATCGGAAAACACGAGAGCAACAAATGTCCTGTATGTAATGAAGTGGATTTTATTGAACATTTCTTTGTACTTTGCAAACAAGTCCAGGACATCTGGTCAGATGTGGAAAATACAACAGCGGCACGAATCCAAATGAGAATTAAGCTCCATCCAACTATAATTTTATTTGGTATAAGAGAACTTGATTATGGTGCACTTAGCTCTGTACAAGTTGACGAGGTTAGTCACATTATTCTGATAGCAAAAATGGTGATCAGTAAATATAAATATGGAAATTATCATAACATCAAGCTGTTATTTGAATACAAACTGAGTTTGAGAAACACATTTCTTAATTTTCTGTAACCTATAGCCGAATATTATAATGTAAGCATGCGTGTTCTATATTTGTATATCAAAGTACGTTAGTCCTATCTTTGTATCAGATGACATCGGTTGGCAATATTGTAACAATTGAGTAACAAATATGTTATCATTTTATTAATTGAGTAGCAAATCTGTTATCATTTTAAAGTTACAATTGTAACGCTTTCCATCATGATTATACAATAATTGATACAAATGATCTTTTATACCTAACAGGTGCCTTCAAATACAAAGAAGCAGAAAGTATCAAACATATATATATTAGCATATATACAATGTAAAATTAATGTTACCGACGTCAATATAGTTGGCATTAATATTGTGGCAATTATGTAACAAATTTATTACAATAGTAACGCTTTTGAATACTTTTATATCATAAATGTCCGAAATGTATATATTCTATGCAGACTAGCAGAGAATAGAGAAGAAAGTACCTGAAAATTAAAACGCAAATGTAACAAAACGTATAGACCAGAAACATGTATACATTTATCATCAGTAGCCGAAAGTATATTTTAATGAAGTCAATTACATTTATGTTTAAATGGGTGTCGTGCATTCTTCGGTTTTGTCTCCGGCCACGTGGGCCCAACCAAGTTTTATAAATTCGTGGCTATATGGCAAATAAATGCCCACTGGTTAGTCCAGGGCTTACCTGGAAAAAAAAAGTTCCACTATGAGGTAAGCAATTTGTGTCAAATAAATTTCATGATACTATTGCGTAAGTTTGTCTCATTTGGGTAATACTTAAGATCTTAAAATCCTCCCGTCTGCAATGCAAATTTGAGGCGACGCTAGCGGAGCGGGGGAGAGGGGGGAGGGGAGGCATTGGGTGCGAACTACTCCATCTCAGCAATCAAGAAATGTTTCTGTGTTGGACGGCACAGATCTGGCCTCTGATGCCAGCATAGGAAACGAACCCCTGCCGAGAAATCCGTCAATCTGTGTGAGTGACAGTCACCTAAATTCAAATAATTTCCACTTTTACTTGAGTGCAACATTGTTTAGAGGGCAGTGACAGAGATTGGAGAAGAGTCAAACTACGTGCATAAATTATGAACTGACTCCCGTAAGTATTCTTCTTTCTGACAATATTTTGTCTATAGACACGGAGGGCAAAAGTAAGTGAGTTCAAGCAACTGTCGATCACTTGATGGTGGAGGCACGTACCAGGCACAGATTGGTGAAATTCGCGGAAGATCCTCAAGATTATGGCAAAACAACAGAATGACTAAGCTCTATACCACAGGGTGAGAAAAGCCTTCCCCAGAACTATTATTACCGCGAAGCCGAGCCCCCCCCCCCCCTCCCAAAAAACACACACTTTTTGGGACCGCAATGTTGTGAGCATTTCGATAACAAATTTTGTTTCCATGACAACCACAGAATAACATAACTGATATAATAGGAATTTGAATAATTTAATCAATATCTGAATATTTTCCATATCCTTGAGTTTAGGGAGATTAAACTTGACAGCATATATCTCCGAGTAAAGCTCTACAAGGCGATGCAAAAATATCCAATATGGCCGCCGTCACAGTGACGTCATTTTTTCAGGAAAATGCATTTTTTTGTGTCCGAATTTGTTTAACTGATTTATTTTTATTTTGCGTTCATGTAGTTTTCTTCGCATTACATGAGGAATAAATTATAACTGACTATGTGATATGAAGTCAAATACTGTTTGCCACTTTTACCTCACATAGAGACGCTCCTGGAGGTCAAAGGTCAAATTTAAGGTCACATTTTTTTCGGTCAAGAGTTATAGCGTTTCCAAAAAGATGAGCCAGCTCCGTCATGTAACACGACATTTATTTAATTGCGAACTCCGGATGCCTCGAGTGTTACAGCCGAATCGCTATAGCGAAATTGACAACTCCCATTGAATAGATGAAATCAACATGTGACCATTTAAAGGCTTAATAGTTCGGGAAAATTGTTTTTTTAATATCTCTAAACCTATCAAAGCTATATTCTTGAAATTTCATAGGCAAATAAAATTCAAAATTTCAGAAATGGCTAATTATCTCCCAATCTTTCTGGTATCTTTTTATGGGTTCTACTGATGTTCTGTTACCTCATGTAATGACCTACATTCATGTGCAAATTTCAAGTTAGAATTCCTAACAGTTTTCAAGTTATGGCGCTGTAGTCTGAAAACTGTCGGGGACCATATCTGAAAAACCAGGGTCAAGGTCACGTTGAAAATTCACTGACGTCATACCTGTATCATGCATTACAAATGCACTAAATTACAGATTCCTGCATGTTGTAGTTTTTGAGAAAAATGCGAACAATGTTTTTTACGTTGTGCATGCGATATTCAAGGTCAAGGTCACATTGGATCGTTTTATAAATAGCGCCAAAAGAAAGACAATATTGTGCCCATTATTGTTTCATTGTTTTGTAACTGTCAGTGTGTTATTGTTTTAGAAAATGGAAGCCGTATTTTCGATATTTGGATGCTTACCGCTTCAAAGGTCAAGGTCAAGGCCGAGGTCTGAGACAAGTGGTGACCTTGTGACATGGTGTAGGTCACGTGACCTTATTTTTAGGCTGATCGCATTAGCCGTTCAAGATTCACTACCAAAATTTGCACTCATATAGAGACGCTCCAGTAGGTTAAAGGTCAAATTTAAGGTCACATTCTTTTCGGTCATTAAAGTGTTCATTAATATTAGGAGTATCAATGCCGTAGCTTATTTCCTTATAAAATACCGGGTTTTGAAAATCATTAAAAGGGAGATAACTACTTTTTCTTGTTACGTAACAATTCAAAAATATAACTACAGCATGGCCATATGTAAGACTTACTAACCATCAAGTTTCTTTTATATATGTTCTTTAGTTTTGGCTGTACACAGCCCACACGAAACAGAGCACCAGGGGAGAGAACTCGAAAACCTCTTCTTTGACCTACTTATTTTATTGGTTATTTTGTTGGGTGTATCTGCAAACTTTCACATTTTAAATTTCAGCTGCATCGCCTTGTGCGTTTGATCAATATTCGCAAAATGGTGTTTTTATCAAAAAAGCCCATAGCTCAATAGATCAAGGTCAAGGTCAAAATTGAATACTTGTACCAGAAAGTACAGCCTCGTATCTACAAAGGTGCCAAATATCTAAGCTGTATATCAAGCCGTTTAGCCGCTATTCCAAAAGTAGAATAATAATAATAATCCGTAGAATAACAAAACGTCTTTCCATCTGTAATGGAAAGACCTAATAACTAGACATTGTTGGTACAATGACAAGGTCTTTCCACGACGGTCCTCCAAAGGTATCCTTTCGTTGAAAATTAAGTTCATGTCATGTTGCATAGGCGATGTCGATATAATGATAACTGAACACCCTTCGTTTAATTGACAAATATACATAATGCATCATGGGCTTACAGAGGGCTCATCATGGTTCGCAGCTCCTTTCATCACTTAAAACGACGTTCATTTAATTACAATTGCGGGGTGACTCGGTTGAAAGAACTCATTATTGTAAGTAACAGGCAACAAATTAGAAGTCCGTACCTATTGCGGTTCAAGAGTTATAGCGTTTCCAAAAAGATGAGCCAGCTCCGTCATGTAACACATCTATTTAATTGCGAACTCCGGATGCCTCGAGTGTTACAGTCGAATCGCTATAGCGAAATTGACAACTCCCATTCAATAGATGAAATCAACATGTGACCATTTAACGGCTTAATAGTTCGGGAAATCGTTTTTTTAATATCTCTAAACCTATCAAAGCTATATTCTTGAAATTTCATAGGCAAATACATTTATATATTCCCTCAATCGTGCCTAAAAATAGTAATGATTGGACGCATAATTTTCGCAAAATTTGAATAAATCCAAAATTTCAGAAATGGCTAATTATCTCCCAATCTTTCTGTATCTTTTTATGGGTTCTACTGATGTTCTGTTACCTCATGTAATGACCTACATTCATGTGCAAATTTCAAGTTAGAATTCGTAACAGTTTTCAAGTTATGGCGCTGTAGTCTGAAAACTGTCGGGGCCATATCTGAAAAACCAGGGTCAAGGTCACGTTGAAAATTTACTGACGTCATACCTGTATCATGCACTACAAATGCACTAAATTACAGATTCCTGCATGTTGTATTTTTTGAGAAAAATGCGAACAATGTTTTTTACATTGTGCGATATTCAAGGTCAAGGTCACATCGGATCGTTTTATAAATAGCGCCAAAAGAAAGACAATATTGTGCCCATTATTGTTTCATTGTTTTTGTAACTGTCAGTGTGTTAGTTTTTACCCCTCGGGCAGATTCTGCCCGAGCGGTATTGTCGTTGCCTCCGTCGTCCGTCTGTCCATCCGTCCGTCGAGGCGTCCGTCTGTCCGTCTGTCCATCATATCATTGTAAACACATTATCTCAAAAAGTCCTTCACTCACAACAATGAAACTTCATACAGTTGTTTAATACAACCAGTACCAGAAGCCTATTGAAAGTCGGTGCCATTGGATGTGTTTTTCAGGAGTTATACCCCTTTATACATGTCTGTCTGTTTTTATCCTTGTAAACACATTATCTCAAAAAGTCCTTCACTCACAACAATGAAACTTCATACAGTTGTTTAATACAGCCAGTACCAGAAGCCTATTGAAAGTCGGTGTAATCGGATGTGTTTTTCAGGAGTTCTGCCCCTTTATACATGTCTGTTGGTCCATATCCTTGTAAACATATTATCTCAAAAAGTCCTTCACTCACAACAATGAAACTTAATACAGTTCTTTAATACAGCCAGTACCAGAAGCCTATTGAAAGTCGGTGCCATGGGATGTGTTTTTCAGGAGTTCACATAAACCTGTGTGGATTGCTGTGAATAGACAGTAATCGTTCGACTACATCTACTATAGGTAATCACTGCTCTATTGCTATATTGTTTTGTCTGTCTATGATCTATATCATACAGGTAAAATTATGCCCACCCCAAATATGCGAGTTGTTGGGGTCAGAAACATTATTTCCACAATTGCTCTGGGCCCGGCCCGAGGGGTCCCGATGGCGACAGCCACATGTTTAGAAAATGGAAGCCGTATTTTCGATATTTGGATGCTTACCACTTCAAAGGTCAAGGTCAAGGCCGAGTTCTGAGACAAGTGGTGACCTTGTGACATGATGTAGGTCACGTGACCTTATTTTTAGGCTGATCGCATTAGCCGTTTAAGATTTCACTACCAAAATTTGCACTCATATAGAGACGCTCCTGTAGGTCAAAGGTCAAATTTAAGGTCACATTCTTTCGGTCATTAAAGTGTTCATTAATATTAGGCGTATCAATGCCGTAGCTTATTTTCTTATAAAATACCGGGTTTTGAAAATCATTAAAAGGGAGATAACTACTTTTTCTTGTTACGTAACAATTCAAAAATATAACTACAGCATGGCCATATGTAACACTTACCAACCATCAAGTTTCTTTTATATATGTTCTTTAGTTTTGGCTGTACACAGCCCACACGATAAACAGCACCAGGGGAGAGAACTCAAAAACCTCTTCTTTGACCTACTTATTTTATTAGTTATTTTGTTGGGTATATCTGCAAACTTTCACATTTTAAATTTCAGCTGCATCGCCTTGTGCGTTTGGTCAATATTCGCAAAATGGTGTTTTTATCAAAAAAGCCCATAGCTCAATAGGTCAAGGTCAAAATTGAATACTTGTACCACAAAGTACAGCCTCGTATCTACAAAGGTGCCAAATATCTAAGCTGTATATCAAGCCGTTTAGCCGCTATTTCAAAAGTAGAATAATAATAATAATCCGTAAAATAACAAAAGGTTTTTCCATTTGTAATGGAAAGACCTAATAATCCGAACAATAATAAGAAGTATTCCGACTTTCGTCGGAAACCTAATAAAAATAATAATAATAATACGAACAATAACAAGAAGTGTTCCGATTTTCATAGGAAGCCTAGAACATTAAAAAGGCGCGGTAGCAGAAGACCAAGGTAAAATTCAATGTGCTGACTATGCCCCAGGCACTTCAAGGTTATATGCATAGCCATACTTGCAGTCATCGCACACTCTAACTGACCAACATGCTTATACCCATCGTGATGTGACCTTGGCATCATGACGTCATACTGGACGTCACCGGGAGTGAACCGGATGTGACCTTTGACCTGGATGTGGCATGATCCGCAGATTCACCCGTCACTGCGGTCTTACATGTAGGGGGAGATGACTCTTGCTCACGTGACCGGAACTGACGTCACCGGATGTGACCTTTGACCTGGATGTGACCCGGATGGCATGTGACCGGAAGTGACGTCTTCCGTGACGTGACTCCTCATGATGACGTCATGCTGAACGTCACCGAAAGTGACCCGGATGTGATCTTTGACCCGGATGTGGCGTCTTCCGTAGATTCACAGTAACTGGTGTCTTATATGTGGGGGGAGAAAACTCTTGTTGACGTGACCGGAAGTCACTTTTGACCGGATGTGACCCTTGACCCGGACGTGACCCGGATGTCATGTAACGGGATGTGACATCATACGTGACGTTAGTCCGCACTACCATAATTTGGAAGCATCATTTTTGCTAAAGAATCCGTCCTTTGTCAACTACTTACCAATGCAAAGCTGCTTCCTTATAAGGAAATATGAGAAAAATGACCCGTACCATGTTTGCGGCCCCTCTGTGTTAAAATGTTAATGTGTGCCAGTTTATGATGAAACGGGTTATAATAATTAACTGTTTCCTCATTCGAAAATATGCGAAAACTGACCCGTACCGTGTTTGTGACCCCTGTGTCAAAATAGTAATATGTGCCAAGCACAACTGATGGTATTCTGATAGTAGTTTCATAGTAGTTACACACGGTGTGTAGGTTGGGATAGCATAGGTTATTGTTTCTGTCACCCACCCCATCCCATCCAATTGGAATAAGGAACCGGGAAATTGTTCCAGGTTTCTTATTCCAATTTTCTTGAATTCAGCGCACAATCTCAATATGTATATTTGTGCTACGTCAGTTTATAGCTGGCGAAGCCTTACATGAATGTACACATTCCATATCTCCATCTTCTTTTTGTAGTTCTTTACCCTACCAGTATTGGGGTGTGTGGGATGGGATGGGGTGGGTGACAGAAACAATAACCTGTGCTACTCCAATGTTTAACATTTTTATATAATTAAATCACGTACCGGAAGTCACCTTTGACCATGTGCATGTGCACTACAAAAACCGGAAACTCTACGGCGCAGATACGGTTGCATGGTATTAGCCGTTAGAAAACAAGTATGAAGTTATCGTGTCTGTTTGACATATGTCATCAGATCATCCACTATTACCAGATCCCTTTACACTTTTATATAGTAGGTTCGCCGTACTTGCTCAGGCTATACAGATTAGCGTGAGACACGATTATTATGTTCGATTCATGTACCAGGAAATACTTGTGATCCCTCTGTGTCAAAATGCTAATCTGTGTCAGGCACCACCAATGATAGTAAGGTGATTGGACTTTCACACTGAGTGAAGTTTAAGGTGACCGAGATAACCGTTCTCACTTACTGTACCAGTCAAAATCTGTACCTCTATTCGAAAATATGAGAAAAATGCCACCTACGGCCTTTGACGTCCTTCTCTGTCAAAACAAAAAGATAATCTGTGCCAGGCACGACTGATGTTATCCTGATATTAATATCATAGTACTTGCTGACAGTGTATAGTTTAGTGTGGCACAGATTACCATTATTGCTTCCTTTACCAATTCGAAAATATGAGATAAATGACCCCTACCATGTTAGTGATGCCTCAGTGTCAAAAAGGTAATCTGCGCCAGGCACAAGTGATGTTATCCTGAAAGTAGTGTCATAGTACTTGCTGACAGTGTGTAGTTGAGGGTGGCACAGATTACCATAATTGCTTCATGCACCAACCAAAAGCAGTTTTCTCATTCGAAAATATGAAAGAAATACCTGTATCCTGGTTGCGGTCCCGCAGTGTCAAAACGATAATGTGTGCCAGGCACAACTGATGTTATCCTGATAGTACTGTCATAGTACTTGCTGACAGTGTGTAGTTTAGTGTGGCACAGATTACCATTATGGCCTCAAGTACCAATAATAAGGTGTTTCCTTATTCGAAAATATGAGATAAATGACCCCTACCATGTTTGTGGTCCCTCAGTGTCAAAACGATAATCTGTGCCAGACACAACTGATGTTATCCTGATAGTACTCTCATAGTACTTGCTGACAGTGTATAGTTTTGGGTGGCACAGATTACCATTATTGCTTCATGTACCAACCAACAGCAGTTTTCTCATTCGAAAATAGTTAAAAATACCCATATCGTGTTTGGGGTCCCTCAGTGTCAAAACGATAATCTGTGCCAGGCACAACTGATGTTATCCTGATAGTACTGTGATAGTACTTGCTGCTTGTGTGTAGTTTAGGGTAGCACAGATTACCATTACGGCGTCCAGTACCAATAATAAGGTGTTTCCTTATTCGAAAATATGAGATAAATGATGCCTACATTGTTTGTGGTCTCTCTTGGGAATTTAACCCCAAAGAAATAATAGCATGGGGATTCAATCCGAAATACAAAAGAAAAACATCAACTCCCAAGAAAAACAATAACGCCCTCAACACCTCTATATGAGAACACCTGGGACAATAGATTAGACCCACCGCGTAATACACAACCCAATTTTCAATAAACTCGCCATACTACAATGGAATGCAAATAGCATTGCAAAACACGGAGACAATCTCAAAATCTTAGTAAATGAAATAAATCCTGACATCATATGTATACAAGAAACATTTCTTAAGCCAGGAAAAAATAAATTTGCAATAAAAGGATATACGCCATATAGACAAGACAGACTAAACGGCCCAAAGGGAGGCAACCTCACACTAGTTAAGGAAGAACTCATACAGCTAGAATTAGACAAGAGCCCAGAAAATGAAGACCTCGAATGGCAAGCTATACGGGTGTTCCAAAATAATAAACCTATAAGTATAGTGAACCTGTACTCCCCTGGCACTCTAAAAACAATATCACAAAAAGAACTTAACAAAATCACCCAAAAATATGACTCACCAATTATAATCTGCGGCGATTATAATAGCCATAATCCAATCTGGGACGAAACCTGCACCACGTCAGATGATAGGGGTAAATCAGTAGAAAAATGGTTAGATGATAATAACCTCGTATTTCTGAACTCGGGAGAAGGGACTAGAATAGATATGCGAACCGGTAAACTCACTGCAATTGACCTAACAATAGTCTCTCCCGAACTAGCAGTTAAATCAGAATGGGCAGTCCTACCAGATACACTAGACAGCGGCCACTTTCCAATCCTGACTAAATTTAGCATGAAACCAGATTTTGAACAGACAGACCCTCTCCCACGCTTCCAATACTCCAAGGCAGACTGGAAAAGCTTCCAAAACGATTGCCAAAGTCTAATACATGACGATATAGTTAGTAATGATATAGAAACTTTCAATGAAAATATAACCAGCAAACTTCTAAACATAGCACAAAAACATATTCCAGTTACGAACAAGCGACCCAACAAAAATCCAGTGCCTTGGTGGGACCAAGAGTGTGGAAAGAACATCGCAGCAAAGAAAAAAGCACTCAGAAAATTCAAAAAAAGCCGGCTCCAGAGTGATCATGAAATATATAAGGAACTGAAAAGAATAGCAGAAAAAGCGTCAAAGAAGCCAAATCAAGATGCTGGGAAGATTTCTGCAACACTATAGATACGAAAACTAACTCAAAGAAAGTATGGAATAAAATAAAAAGCATTCAAGGGAAAGCAACTTTTGATTTTTACAGAATGTTGTTGAGAAGTACAGAATAAGACGGGCAAGTAACATTCCCCTTGGTGATCCTGACATCTGTTTACCCTGATAGACCAATAAGCGAAGAGAGGTGCTATAAAGATGTTATCCTGCAGGTGCCAGTTGCTCCAAGTGAAGTGAAAATGATTACTTGGACTTCAGTGAACACAGGAAAATATTACTAAGTGAAAGGACCACTAGAGATATCAATCTCGAATCCAGTCATCCGGTCCTGTTCTCCCTACAGACTCTGGTTGCACGGTCAGCATTACAGCTTCCCATTGGATAATGCACGAACTCATAGAACATGGAACATAACGTAGACATATCTGTGGAGATCATGCATGTGACCCGACGTCACACAGGTGACGCGTTTGAGACGTGACATCGTCTGTTTGTATTGTTGCGATTAATTTTCAATTATGACGTTATGTCGGTGTTGTTGTTGTTTGACATTTCGCAAAGGATCACGGGACCAAGAATCTTGGCAAATCGAACGACCGTGTTAACAGGAGACAGATGAAGTTTGTTCTTGATATGTCCTACATGTAAACTGTGGCAACAAAGCTTAAGGTACCACTGTTTCATGTTACACCCATGTTGCGTTTGATGGACTGAATATTACACTTGTTCATGGACTGTTTTATTACCCCTCGGCCAATTTTGGCCATGGGGTATTGTCGTCTTGTATGTCCGTACGTGAGCGAGATAGCCGGAGAACGGTTCCACTGAAGAATTCCAAATTTGGTATGCTTATTTACCTAGTCAAGGACCAGAAGCCTATTTAATTGGGACCTGATTGGGTGAAAACCTTGGCGGCCATCTTTAATTTTATGTGAAATGGATAATGATCCATATCTCGGAAACTGTTCAGTACGAAAGTTGGTATACATCATCGATACATCAAGCAACTTTAAATGAATTACCAAATCGGCTTTTCTGATTAGCTGGAAATCCTGGAGGCCATCTTTAATTTATGCGAAATCGATAATGATACATATCTCTGTTACCATTCAGTTGTTTTATATGAAAGTTGGTATACATCGATACATCCAGATACTTTGAATCGGGACCTGATTGATCGAAAACCTAGGCGGCCATCTTTAATTTATGCAAAAACTTTAATGATATATATCTCTGATCTAATTTAAGTGTTCTATAACAAACTTGGTATACAGCATCAATGTATCAACTGACTTGCAATGAATAACCACGTCAGTTCCTCTGAGTGGGATGAAGGATGGGCGGCCATCTTTAATTTATGCAAAATCAATAATGATCTCGTTCTCTGGCGTTCAAGTGCCCGATGTAAAATTTGGTATACATCATCGATGCATCAAGAGACGACAAATGACAGTTCTGGTTTCTCTGATTAGGCGGAAACCTTGGTGGCCATCTTTAATTTATGCAAAATCTTTAATGATGTATATCTCTGATACCATTTCAGTGTTCTATACGAAACTTGGTGCACAGCATCAATGTATCAAGAGACTTTCAATGAATAACCACATCAGTTCCTCTGAGTGGCGGGAAGGATGGGCGGCCATCTTTAATTTATGCGAAATCATTAATGATCTCTATCTCTGATACTGTTCAAATGCACGATGTAAAATTTTTTAGTTTTTAACTTCATTAGGCTTAAGCAAATGTTTTAAAACTGAAATGAAATTAATATACACATTATTTCTCCAATCTTACTGCAAATATCAAGTGATGTAGACAAACCTTTGCATTTCACCTTGAAAGTATTTAGTTTAATGTGTTTACATTAGAGTAGAATGGCGCCAGAATCATCCATTGTTAACTTGTTGGTTTGACATCTTATTCTCCAATGCACTGATATTTCAGGATCAAAGAACTGTATACCAATCTGAATGTAAATAAATATTGAACATTTTACCACTGACTTTTCTTTTGTATAAACTAACATTTCCGCTTATTTTCCGCACCGCTCTATTCAGGTATTTCATGTTTCCAGCCTGTTTCCGTTCTGTTTCTATTGCGGAAACCAACAGAGTGTTACAGTTTCCAACCAGTTTCAATCCTGTTTCCGGCCCACTTTCGACATGATTTCCGCTGCGGAATCTTGGCGGAAACAGCTTGGGAACTGTAACTATTCCGCAGCTCCGGAATCCTGGGTTCCGCTCGGTTTCCGCTTGGCATGCTCCATGGTTTCCGCCCAGTTTCTGTCCAGTTTACAATTTGGAAACTTAGTCGGAAACTAGGTGGACACGGTCTGTTTCCAACCTGTTTCCGCTTATTTTCCGCACAGCTCTATTTGGATATTTCATATTTCCAGCCCGTTTCCGCGCTGTTTCCAGTGCGGAAACCAGTGTTACAGTTTCCAACTGGTTTCAATCCTGTTTCCGGCCCAGATTCCGCATAATTTCCGCTACGGAATCTTGGCGGAAACAGCTTGGAAACTGTAACACGTCCACTATTCCACACCTCCAGAATCCTGGGTTCCGCTCAGTTTCCGCTTGGGTGCTCCATGGTTTCCGCCCAGTTTCTGTCCAGTTTACAATTTGGAAACTTAGTCGGAAACTAGGCAGAAACTGGTTGGAAACCTTTTAAGCACGGTCTGTTTCCAACCTGTTTCCGCTTATTTTCCGCACAGCTCTATTTGGATATTTCATATTTCCAGCCCGTTTCCGCGCTGTTTCCAGTGCGGAAACCAGTGTTACAGTTTCGGAAACTAGGTGGACACGGTCTGTTTCCAACCTGTTTCCGCTTATTTTCCGCACAGCTCTATTTGGATATTTCATATTTCCAGCCCGTTTCCGCGCTGTTTCCAGTGCGGAAACCAGCGTTACAGTTTCCAACCGGTTTCAATCCTGTTTCCGGCCCAGATTCCGCACAATTTCCGCTGCGGAATCTTGGCGGAAACAGCTTGGAAACTGTAACACGCCCACTATTCCGCACCTCGGGAATCCTGGGTTCCGCTCAGTTTCCGCTTGGGGTGCTCCATGGTTTCCGCCCAGTTTCTGTCCAGTTTACAATTTGGAAACTTAGTCGGAAACTAGGCGGAAACTGGTTGGAAACCTTTTAAGCACGGTCTGTTTCCAACCTGTTTCCGCTTATTTTCCGCACAGCTCTATTTGGATATTTCATATTTCCAGCCTGTTTCCGCACTGTTTCCAGTGCGGAAACCAGCAGAGTGTTACAGTTTCCAACCGGTTTCAATCCTGTTTCCGGCCCAGATTCAGCATAATTTCCGCTGCGGAATCTTGGCGGAAACAGCTTGGAAACTGTAACACGTCCACTATTCCGCACCTCCGGAATCCTGGGTTCCGTTCAGTTTCCGCTTGGCATGCTCCATGGTTTCCGCCCAGTTTCTGTCTTGTTTCTGTCCAGTTTACAATTTGGAAACTTAGTCGGAAAGTAGGCGGAAACTGGTTGGAAACCTTTTAAGGACGGTCTGTTTCCAACCTGTTTCCGCTTATTTTCCGCACAGCTGTATTTGGATTTTTCAAATTTCCAGCCAGTTTCCGCGCTGTTTCCAGTGCGGAAACCAGCAGAGTGTTACAGTTTCCAACCGGTTTCAATCCTGTTTCCGGCCCAGATTCCGCATAATTTCCGCTGCGGAATCTTGGCGGAAACAGCTTGGAAAGTGTAACACGTTCACTATTCCGCACCTCCGGAATTCTGGGTTCCGCTCAGTTTCCGCTTGGGGTGCTCCATGGTTTCCGTGCAGTTTCCATCTTGTATCTATCCAGTTTACAATTTGGAAACTATGCGGAAACTGAGCGGAAACTGGATGGAATCCGGTTGTTTCCACCCAGTTTCCGCCCTGTTTCCGAATTCGGAAACTGGCACATTTCACCCAGTGTGTGTAGTTTATGGTGGCACAGATTACCATTATTGCTTCCTGTACCAACCCTTCGGAGATCTCTTGCCAATTTATTGAACAAATAGGTCACAAATATACATATTCTAATTTCTTTTCTCTGTCGTCATATTACAGAAAATATTTATTTCCAGATGACATGGAAATACCTAATAATGAATCAGTCTCACGATATAGGAACGTATATCCGCATTGATAGACACGAATCGCCGTGGCCTTATAGGTAACGCGTTGGCCTAGTAACCCACAGGTCTGTGGTTCAAACCCACCCGCGGTTGACGAATTTTTGTTTTCTTTCATCTTCACTTCGAACTGATCAGTTAATGGAAATATTATTCATATTTATATTTACGTGACCAAAATATTTTCTGACTCCACAATATTTTGGATTTCCAGGCAGTAAATAAGAAATCAGTATTTGTTACGGTTGAACAGCTATAACGATTCCAAATAAGAGCCAACTCGTCATGTAAGCTGGCATTAACTTAATCGATGCCTCGAGTGTAAAGGTGAAATGGACAACGCTCCTTGAATGGGAGATGAAATCAACAAGTGACAACAATTACTGCGACAGAACCATTTAACGGTTTAATAGAGGGGGAAAATTATTTGATCGATATCTCTAAAACTATGACGGCTACAGTCTGAAAATTTGCAAATATATGTATATGCAAATACATAAATATATTGTCTCAATAATACGTAAAAATAGTGGGGATTGGATGACCAGTTTAATAATGGGATGAAAAAGCAGAAAATTTCCTAAATCGTAAAAAATCTCAAAATCTTTCTCCACCCTTTTTTTGAGATGAAGTAAGTTTCTGTTACTTCATGTAATGACCTATATTGCTATGCAAATTTCCAGTTCAAATGCCCAATAGTTTTTAGAGTATGGCCTTGTATTTGTAAAACTGTCAATGCCCATAATTGAAGAACCAAGATAAATAACAGGCTGAAAATTCACTGACAATATACTGGTATAATGGGGAACATTTGTTCCAAAGCACAGATGCATACGGTGTATAGTTTTGGAGAAAATTACATATGACACTTTTTACATTCTGCGATATTCATGTTCAAGGTCTCATCGGAGCGTGTTGTAACCAGTACCAAAAGGAGACAATTCAGTGTTTGATGTTATGTTATTGTCTCATGGCGCTCAGTGACATAGTTGTGTTTGAATTGAAAGCGGTATTTTCGATTTTTGGCCCTGTGTATCTGGAGAACCAAGGTGAATATCAGCTGCCATTTCAATGACGTCATACCTTTGTTGTAAGGAACATTTGTACAGGATTACAAATTCCTTTGAGATATAGTTTTTGAGAAAATCAAGTGAAATCCTTTTCATGTTTGGTGATATTCAAGATGAAGTTCAAATTGGATCGTTTCATAATCAATGCCAAAAGACAGACAATTCAGTGTTTGACAATATCTCATTGTTTACTGACTGTCAGTTTGATAGATGTTCAGCAAATGGAAGCCGTATTTTTGAATTTTGCATGGTTACCGTTCTAAAGGTAATGATCGTTGTGATGTGGCATATGTCACATGGCCCAATTTGCAGTCTGATTGGAAAAGCCGTTCAAGTGCTGACTCCTAAAGTTTCACGTTCTACTGCGACGAATCTATATGTCAAAGGTCACATTTAAGGTTATATTCTTTTATGTCATAAAATTGTCCATTAACAGTAGAAGAATCGACGCCGTGGCTTGTTTCCTTATAAAATGACAGTTTTTGGAAAATATTAAACGGGTGATTACTACTCTTTCTTGTTATATAATAGATTGAAAATAAAACCACAGCATGGCTATACATAAGACTTACGAATACTCTAGTATCTTGCAGATCTGCTGTTTCGATTTGTCTGCACACCGACGACACGAAAAACGTCAAAAAGAATTTCCACGTCCATAATCGAGAAGCCTAATTCACAAGACCATATTCGCTCCAAACTATCTACAACATAAGATAAGTCATCTATGATACTGACAAGATATTCTGATGTTTCCATCGTCAAATACGTATCACTGATCTGTATTCTATTTTCAAAATCCTTCCATAGTCGTTATCATGAGTGTTGTATCCCAGACACACTTTCATTGCGTCTGTTCATGTGAACACCATGAAGATTTTATATTCCACGTTGCTCATATACGTCCACTAGTTCATGTGAACAACATAAAGGTTTTTTATATTTCACGTTGTTCATATACCACTAGTTCTGGGTTGAGCGAAAGGAGGTGTTCGCATTAGATGGGTATTTTTCCCTCCAGTGTCCCTCGCCGTTGGTCTATTGTCTCGCTCAGAGTTATATTGTGACGTAATGCTCAGGTATTCCCAACTCCTTGTCAGCCAATCGAGGCCGGTTTAATTATAATTTCTGATTCAAACAGTCACCATATATATTCTTATGAATGAATGACTCGAAATTTTAAAATGTCTGCCAAAAGTTCAAGACGGATGTAACAATAGATAAGGAAGTAACCACAAAATAAATGATATTGGCAGAAGCATAATCGCTTGAGAAAGCAAAGTATCACCTCTTGTTCAGGGTCATTCTTGAATAAAAAGAGATAATATTTTAGTTGCAATGAAGAAACGAGTATCAGTATAGTCACATTGCAATGAAGTATAGACACATTGAAGACAATCTGATTAAAACTCAGACTTAATATCCGCTCCTCTGTCGGACATGTCGCTAATTAAGATCTGGGACAATCCCTATAACAAATCGGTCAGATGACCTCCGAACGTTTGTTTCCCGGGTCAAATAGTCGCCCAATGAGAAGGCTGATACTCCACGTTAATGTTGTTGTTGCGATGCAGTTAGGAACTGATTTTATGAAACCAAATAGCCGTAGGCTACATGTACCTATATATCCAGCAGTGCAAGAAATATCCCTTGATCTTTTCACCTGGTCTGTCATAGAAGAGAGCAACGGGGAGCAAATAATAATCTTCGGGGATCGGGCATGGACTGGAGTCGAGAGCAAGAACTTCGTCAGCCGCCCGGGTAGGATTTTTCTGTGGCCCGTTCGTACACCCGGCAACATCTGGTAAGTCAAAGATTCCCCGTAGCCGATATGAAGAACGGTTATACAGCGTCTTTTACGTACCATACAAGAAAGCATCTGCAGTTGCTCCTGCTTTAATGCGGGCACGTCAAATTTTCGATCACGCCCTTGAATTTCGCCGCCACTGAATATAGGCACTTAACCCCCTCCTTGTTGAAGTTGGACTGTGATTGGTCGCCAGTCTGACATGCGCGACAGATTTAAGATAGGGACTGTTCCAGGTCTTAATTAGAGACATGTCCGACAGGGGAGCGATTATTAAGTCTGAGTTTTAATCAGATTGCATTGAAGAATATCAGTAACTGCTGTGAACCAGGAATTTCCCGTTATTGGCCTAACAGGTCTTGATATACTGAAGCATTTTAACATATTTCTATATTATGAAAATATGACCAAAGCGACTTTTCAATATGATATATGGTCAAACCTACCGAATTTAGATATCTTTGACTCATTTAGATTAAAGGTGTCATATTTTACATATAAAGGGAATTCCTTAGAGGTAACGCAGTACAAAACTCTGGGTATTGATTGAAAACATATATAACAACAGCAGGAGTAACCAAAGGCTATTTCGAGCCTGTGGCTCGTCACTGCCCATGCGCGAGAAAGTGGTGTGCGCAGAAATGAGGTCATGAAGAGGTGTGCGCAGGAGTGTTTTGCGTAAGTGTATGACGCCACTTCCGGTCTGGATGAATAGGTCGTGACCTTGGGGGCATGGATTCCTCCGCGGTGATGTGGTTTGGCGGTGATGCGGTCTGCCTCCGCGGACCGAATGTAGTCCCAAAACCGTGGGTTTTCATGAGAATGT
Source organism: Hanleya hanleyi (assembly GCA_036873755.1). NCBI lineage: Eukaryota > Metazoa > Mollusca > Polyplacophora > Lepidopleurida > Hanleyidae > Hanleya > Hanleya hanleyi. Next base: position 245,635 of record JAVTVY010052728.1, read on the forward strand.
TCGGCAATCTGTAGGGACCGCTGGTGGACCAATTGGGTGGAGTGAGGTATCAATGTAAAGCATTCGTGAAGGGGCATCTGATGGGCTGGGTGTGGGGTTGAAATATCGTCATTCTGCGCATACGCAGTAGACAAAGGGTATGGAAATAGATGTTTTGGGGTCTAGGTGGGCCACTAATGGGCCGATGGATTCGTATGAGGTATCAATGTGAAGCATACGTGAGGGAGCATCCACCTGGGCTAGTGTATCGTTCGTTTTCAACATTCTGCGCATGCGCAGACAGGGAATTGTGGGAAAAGGGCACGGAAATAGACGTTTTGGGGTTTAGGTGGGCCACTAGTGGGCCGATTGGATCGAGTGAGGTATCAATGTAAAGCAGTCGTGAGGGAGTATCCAACGGGCTGGGTGTGCCGTGGAACTGACGCCATTCTGCGCATGCGCAGTAGAGAAAGTGTATGGAAATAGACGTTTTGGGGTCTTATAGGTGGGCCACTAATGGGCCGATGGAGTCGAGTGAGGTATCAATGTGAATCATTCGTGAAGGAGCATCGGCCTGGACTATTGTGTCGTTCGTGTTCGACGTTCTGCGCATGCGCAGACAGGGAATTGTGGGAAAAGCGTATGGACATAGACGTGTTGGGGTCGAGGTGGGCCACTAGTGGGCCGATTGGATCGAGTGAGGTATCAATGTGAAGCCTATGTGAGGGGGTATCCGCCTGGACTAGTGTGTCGTTCGTGTTCATCATTCTGCTGCGCAGTTCACGTGGTTTGGTGGGTGATGTGTGACGTCACTTTCGGTTTTCAGAATGACTGGCTGGATTATGAATGACGGACTAGACGCTTGTAATTCCGAACACAGAAGAGTTCTAATGTTTTCCTTAGACGTATGGAATGCATGTACTAGAACATCCGGGACCTCTTCAACATCCGGGAGCTTTTCAACATCCGGGACCTCTTCCACATCCGGATTTTCCCCGGCCCCGGCCCGCCCCGGGCCGCAGCGCGCGCGCGGGTTTCCACCAACCAAACTGACTGTCACCATATGAGTGAAATAAACTTGAGTGTCACAGTAAGCCAAATTCCCTCCCTCCCTCCCTCCAAGTATAGCGGAAAGCGGTTGTCGTGAATAACAACAAGTTCAGCAATTTTTATACAGTTTATTATCCCCAATGTTACATCATACCCAGGCTGGGGGAGCCGCCGTGGGTATGTTTAGTATGTTCATAACAAAACATATTGAAATATCAAAACACCATGTCTTATTATTTAACGCATCGTCACATTAGGTACAAGTGTTTACTGAGCTCAAGTCAACGATCGCATCAGTGCAAGGGTGACGCATTCAGCCGATGGGGATGGTCGGTCAGCTTGGTAACGAAGAACGTAGCATTGGTGACCCTCTCTACGGCCCAATGCGTGTTGGGGCGTTGACGATGTGCCCATCTCAAGGGATCCACGGTGTCCAGTTTCTCTAGCATCGTCTCTAGCGACGCCCGGTTGATGATGGTGAACGGCTGGTCAAACACATGGCTGTTATTACTGGCATAATAATACCGTAACTGGTCCTTCTCTTTGTGACGTAAGATGTACCCGAAAGCGACATTCAATTTGAAGACCGTAGCTTGGTCATTGAAGATGGCTTCCACGTAGCTGCGTAGACGGGTGAGGTCGGTCAGTGGAAAATTGTAGATATCTGGAATGGGGCGATCACGGTGGACAACGTGCCGTATCATGGGCCATTGGCGCCGATAAATGTCACTCGCTGGATGGGCGTCCTGTAACAGATCGCTAGGAACATCCACTGGATCTTCCAGAAAATGTTCGATGTCGTCAGGTGTATGACTGGCAACAGTAATGCTAGGGACTGGCTGGATATCTATGCTCTTCATAACTGTGGGTATAGTCGGGCTCTCTGTGATCGCATCACTAGTGGCATTCGTCTCTGCGGGCTCATCTTCACTGGGTCTGACCCTCCTGGGTGCCTCTTTAGTGGGAAGTTGTCGGCCAAACCGTAGAGACGGGGTATGAATCAAACGCTGATGCCGTCTTAACTGACTGGGTTGTTTGTCGTCCCAATCGTTACGTTGTTCCGTCGTTCCCTCGTGGAATGAGCCTTCGTGGCGCAGTAAATTATCCTCCCGATTGAATGACCGTGCGCAGGTTATACAAGTATACCGTGCATCGTTGTGGGTGGAGGTCTCGTGGCGACGTAAATTATCTAGACGAGTAAACTGCTTCTGGCAAGTGAACATCAGGCTGGTGAGGTTGCACTGGTGAGGCTCAGTCAAGTAGCTCCTCTCGTCAGAGTGGTTCAGGCTGGTGAGGCAGGCTGGTGAAGCAGGCCAATGGATGCAGCAATGCCCTAAAAAATTCCCACTTTTATTCACCTACATAGAAGTGCCCGGATGCAGGCGCGGACGTCAGCGAAAAATACATACCCGGATGCAGGCGCGGACGTCACCGAAAAAACCCACATACAACTCACCACATACAGTGGCCCCCTCAAGACCCTCATACATACCCCGATGCAGGCGCAGACGTGAAGTGCCCGGATGAAAGACACGGACGTCCCCGAAAAAAGCACATACAACTCGCCACATACAGTCGCCCCCCTCAAGACCCTCATGCATACCCGAAAAGACACCGACGTCACCGAAAAGACACGGACGTCACCGAAAAGACACGGACGTCACCGAAAAGACACGGACGAACCCGAAAAGACACGGACGTACCAGAAAAGACACGGACGTCAGCGGAATTGTGGAAAACCCCCACAGACAGGTCAGTACATGCATTCCTATGATGTTTCCTACCCAGGTCACGCCCGATTCACGCATAATCGCATGACCTATCGCATGACACGCATAAACACATGACCTGTAATCTGTGTTGTTGTTGCTCTCTTTTTTGGACTAACCCATCTGAATAGTACGTATCACGGACTACACCCGTAGAGCTACGTATAGGCGCGCTTGTGTTACATGATCTATAAAACTGTCTCTCTGGATCTCACACCCCTATTCCTACGGTTGCAGAGCCATGACGGACACCCATCCCTATGCGACTCGCATTTTACAGCATGCGACCGTGGTTAATTCGCTCACGGGTTACCCAGCAGTGGTTCGGTCCATGTTTGCAGATAGCGACGACAACGAGGGGCGACGCCAGATCCTGAAAGAGTTCACAGAAGCGGTCCTCGACAGAGTGCACTCGATGGAGAGGTGTGCCATCACTCACCACTACTGGACTATGACAGCCATCCTTGATGCTCGGGCTATGGACCACGAGCGCTCACGCCGCAACCAGCGACGTCTGATTGGCCTAGTCATGATCTGTGCGCTATTGACCCTGACGCTGTGGCATTGACAGTGGGGCCTGACCATAAATACGAGGGTCAGGCCCCGTGGGGCTTCCGGGGATTGACCTATGATGTCGTCGTGCACACCGAAGGTCATGGCAAGAGTAGACCGCAGCTCCTCAGACAGCTTGTCGTAAGAGGCGACTAACTGAGGCACCCGTGGGATTCCCGGGTGTGAAAAGGAATAGGACCCCACCCGTGTGGTTCCCGGGTGTGAAAAGTAATAGGACCCAACGTCGTGATATGACTGAAATATAGTTGAAAGCGACGTTAAATCATATTCACTCACTCATTCACTACGAGGGTCAGACACAATGTGCGTCATTCACCGATCGTCATTGGGTCAACCATGTCACCGAGGGACCTGACCATGAATCGAGAGACAGTCAGAGGGTGTGTCATTCACCGTTCGTCATTGGGTGAACCATGTCACCAGTTCTATGAGCCATCCTTCACCTTACACCCCGGGTGGGGTTACACGTCTATGAAGATAAAGTCACCCTCGTGGAAGACCGTAGAGATGTTTGCTGGTCGCGTGCTGTGATCGTATCGAATACGGTTACGCTATACCGTGACGGCTGGGCCAAATTTAAACGGGTGTTGAGTGGTGAGCTCGACGGAAACCTCATCCACATAGACAATGCCATCTACGTACACCGTGGACCCTTCTTCCCACGCCTGGACCGTTACCAAGACCCTACGCGAGGTTTCACCCTAGACCCCGATCTGTGGACAGCCTTCGAGAAAGTGGTGCCTATTGTGGACCAGCTGTTTACACCGGACGAGCGGTCATCAGACGAGTTTGAGTGGGCTCGTGCCCTGAGAGAAGCGGCGGCAGAACCCAATGAACAAATGTCTAGCAATGAAGCGGAGGCAGACGACGATGCCATTGCAATTGATTACCCGGCTAGACTCAGTCAGCCCAGTGACATGACCACCCGATCCTTTGATCTCACGGGGTTCTCCCTATAAATACGAGAGACGGTCAAATATGGTACCATTCACGTACTGGCCATGACGGAGCATATAATACTGGTGTATCTCAGCTTGACCCCCGAGGTTTTCCTGCACGTTTATGCGGATAAGGTCGATATCATGGAGGAGGTGGGAGACATCTGTGATACAGACCCTACACAACCGTGCCTGGCCCACATTCGTCTGTCCCGGAAGGGCTGGACCAAATTCAAACGGGTGTTGTCTGGTGAACTGAACGGCGACCTCATCCACTTGTGTCACGATGTGTACATCCGACGCGGCCCTTTCTTTGCTCAATTGGCTCGGCTAGATGGGGGTACAGTGCATTTTACCCTTCACCCTGATCTATGGTCTGCGTTGGAAGATGCCGTGGTAGATGTGGATCAAATGCTTATCAAGCGGTCGTCAGACGAGTTGGACTGGTCATTTACCATGGACACTGTGCTGGCAGAAGCCAACGAAGAAAATCAGAAAGAAACTCCGGCCCAAGATATACCCGTTATAAATAAACGATAGAGCCAGGGTCCATCATCATTTTTCACCATGAAGAGCTGGGAGAAGGTGTTGGATAACTTATACTACAGTCCCGACAGTCCGCCGGCCTATAGTTCATTGACGGCTCTCTATCCAGCGGCCAGACCCCAGGGGATACAACGTGCCCAAGTCCGAGATTGGTTGAGAAAACAAGACACCTATACCTTACATCGATCTGTCGGTCGCCATTTTCTACGGAACCGGGTCATCGTGGGAGGACTAGATGCCCAATGGCAAGCGGATTTGGTCGATATGAGCGCCTTTGCCAAACACAACGATGGAAATCGGTATATCTTGACGTGCATCGATATCCTGTCGAAGTATGCGTGGGTGGTACCCATCCGGACGAAAACGGGGGCGAATCTCATAGCGGCGTTCAAAGACATCTTCAAGATCGGGCGCAAACCTTTATATTTGCAAACCGACGAAGGCACGGAATTCCTCAACAGACCGTTCCAACAGTTTCTGAAAGCCCAGAAGGTGTTTTTCTTCCATACGTACAACGAGACCAAGGCTTCCGTGGTGGAAAGGTTCAACAGGACATTGAAAGGCCGCATGTATAAATACTTCACCTATAAGAATACAAAGCGGTACATCGATGTTCTCCCGAAACTTGTGAGTGGATACAGTCGAGCCTATCACCGGAGTATAGAGAGAGCCCCCATTACCGTGACCCAACGCAATGAAGCCCAAATCCGGCGTGTATTGTACCCCAGGCAGTCGCAGCGAACCCTGTACGGATCAGTAAAGTCAAAGGTCAATTTGAGAAAAGTCACTTGCCCAACTGGAGCGATGAGCACTTCCTGATTAAACGGCGCCTACCCCGACAGCAGCGAGTCTACGAACTGGAAGATCTTCAAGGGGAACCGTTGCTAGGGACGTTTTACGAGACGGAATTACAGCCTGTCGTAAAAACACAGCAAGACTACTACACGGTGGAGCAGATTTTGAAAACGGAACGTCGACGTGGCAAACTGTTTCATTTCGTCAAATGGCAAGGCTGGCCCAGTTCCTTCAATTCCTGGGTCGCTGCCAACCAGGTGAAACGACTATAAAGCCAGACACCACTGCCGTCATCCTTCATTCCACGTTCGACCACAGTGCTATGGACAAACAGCAGCTGCCTCTGAACACAGCGTCTCCCAAAACGCGCAAAGCGCAAGTGGGCTTTGTGATGATAGTGCTAACCCTGCTGAGTGTGTTGTACGGAGGTGTGTTTTACGACGTAGCATATGCCAGCACGCTACTTAACCAACTGAGAAGACCAGCCACCAGTCAAACCAGTCTACAGATAGCACCAGTCAACCCCGTATCGAGCCCAGTCATCACCACCACCACACCCCGTGTACAAGCCACGTCGAGCTCCACACCGAGTATACAGTCCCCACCTACACCAAGTACACCCAGTACGTCTGAAAACCCACCGGCTTTCATCCCTCACAGTGAACAGACAACGACGACCGACGTTGTACCCACCACCACCACTCCAGTTCACTCGTACCAGCATCCCTTCACTTGCGTCATCGCAGGACCGACGGGTTCCGGCAAAACGCACTTCGTCAGGAAGCTCCTTCAACACGCCGACAGCATGATCACCCCACCCATTGGCCGAGTCGTGTGGTGTTACGGAGAATGGCAGGCAGCGTATGCAGCAATGTCCCACATCACGTTCGTGGAAGGCCTACCCAACCTGGCCGATTTGGAACCGGACACCTTGGTGGTTCTGAATGATCTGATGCCGGAGACGGATGCGCGAGTCACCCAACTCTTTACCAAAGGCAGCCACCATCGACGGCTCAGCATCATCTACATTGTGCAGAATCTGTTCAGTAAAAACAAAGAACATCGGAACATCAGCTTAAATGCCCACTACCTGGTGGTCTTCAAAAACCCGAGAGATACAACTCAACTGCTGCACCTGGCGAGACAGATATATCCCGGCCGCACACCGTTTGCGTTGGAAGCCTTTAAAGATGCGACAACCCCTCAGCACGGGTATATGCTCTTCGACCCCCGATCACCTTCGACTACGGACCGGCATCTTTCCCGGAGACACCCACCACGCGTACATGCAAAAATAATGTAAACACACCCGCAGTGCTTCCCCAGCTGGAGTGTGTGTGTGTTTGATGATGGGGATAATAAAAAAGAATGAATACCACAGCATGATTGACTTTGTCTCTGTTCTCTGAGGTAGATAAAAAGGGCACAGTTGTGGGTTCTAGCATTAGTTGTACATGATGTCTGCGCGAGTACGGAAGCACGCCCCGACGCTCCGTGTATTGAAGACGGCCCCACCAGAGTTGGTCCGAACCATTGTACGCGGTGCGGACCCTGACCTTGTACGCTGTCTGTGCGAGATCGGGTACAACCTGTTAAAAGGCAACGTACCACTGACTTCGGCTCAGAAGACCAAGTTGGCCAAGCATAAGACAGGTCTCCGAACCCTAGTTCAGAAGTGAGTCTCTCAAACACAAAAGAAAAAGGTGTTACAGAAAGGCGGCTTTCTCGGGGCCATCTTAGCACCGTTGGCCGCTTCCGTGTTGGGTCCAGTTTTGGGTGGTCTTTTCGGTCGACAATGAACCACACGAAAAAAATGGTCCTCGTCGAACCACGGTTCGTGGCAAATATAGAGAGCCAAGAAGAATAAATCTGAAGGCGGACCAGAAGATAGTCCTGTCTGCATTAGAACAGTACGTTATTGATTGGTCTAAGCGAGAAAAAGTTGAACCTACAGTACTCGCTGATTGGCTGGACCTCACCAAGAGCAAGGTCGTTGAAACAATCCGCCATATTGACAGAAGTTCTCTTCCCCTAGCAAAACAAGTACTGAGAAACCGCAATTCGCAAGAAGTTCTAGCAAATCTCCAGAGTAAATTCGTCATAGTCCCAGCAGACAAAGCTCCGAATAATATAATATTCATATGTAAATATTACTATTACCAGGTGCTGGTTAAAGAATTGAGTGTAGACATATCTTCATCAAATACGTCTACTTACTCCCAAACTGCATTTACTCTGGAAGATTTATTTAACAATCACAAAAAGTTTCTCAAGGAAAGAGGTATTTGTGTTCCAACCAATCATAGCGACATACCAAAAATATACTGGACTCCCAAAATGCATAAATCACCATACAAAGCTAGATTCATAGCTGGTTCTAGAAGCTGCACCACCAAGCTTCTTTCAACCCTATTGACGAGGGCCCTTCAGGAGGTAAAAGCATTTTGGGAAAGGTATTGCGCCACTATTTTCAAGAACTCTGGCGTTGAATGTATGTGGATATTGAAAAACTCAAAATGTCTTACGGAAGAACTTGATGCTAAAGGTCACATACCGTACAGACATGTATCCACATGGGATTTCTCGACTCTCTATACTACAATCCCTCATCAGGACCTTATTGACCGTATAAGTTCATTAATAGTATCTGTGTTCAAGAAAACTGATCGTAGATATATTAATGTCGGAAGCCATAAAGCATTCTTTAGCTCGACTACATACAAGAGATACCATTCATGGGATGTTTCTTTGTTTATAGAGTTGCTTGAATTTCTCATTAAAAATATCTATGTGAAATTTGGCAACACAATATATCAGCAGCATATAGGTATTCCAATGGGTACTAATTGTGCACCCCTGTTGGCTGACCTGTATCTGTTCTCTTATGAATATGACTATATGCAGGCGCTTTCAAAAACCGATCCACTCAAAGCCCGTTCCTTCTCATTCACCAAACGCTATACAGACGATCTTCTCGCTGTGGATAATCGCTATATAAATGACGCAGTGAAGGATATATATCCACCTTCACTGGATTTGAAGGAAACTACAGATAGCCCTACAGGCACATCTTATTTAGATCTCTATCCTCTATAAAAATGAAGCGGGCATTCTCTCTCGTCGACTTTATGACAAAAGAGATGATTACAATTTCGACATCGTAAACTAGCCCTTTCTGGATAGTAATATTCCAGTGGGACCTGCATATGGCGCATACATATCTCGCTTAGTAGCATTTGCTAGATCCTGTGTTAACTGTGATGATTTTAATCAACGTCACAAAACATTGTTGCAGAAACTTATAAAACAGGGCTATTCCACCAAGCGCCTCCACTCAAAGTTTCTAAAATTTGGCGATACATATCGCATGCTGATAGCAAAATACGAACGTAGCGGGCAAGATCTATGGGGCTACGTTTCGTAACATGTGTCTAATTCCGCTTAACCCGGGGCTAGGGACCGTATGAGCCCATGTACTTCAAGATCCTCATGGTACTCATATGAACAGTCACAATCAAAGCGTGACTGAGGTACATCATTTTTAGATGACGACTCTATAACGAATATTATGGATTAAGAATACTGATCAGCGATACGGATTTCATATTTTGGAACATCATGATGTCTTGCCGGCATCATTGAAAACTGTTGACCGCTTCTCTCTTGCAGGAAACAAGCCTATGTTTATGTATACTATGATTGTCTTTTTGAATTTGGTGCTAATACTGTTATGTGGAAATGGAATAGGTCTTTGGATTATGGACGCGGATATTCTCTAATGGACGACGGCTGGATTATGAATGACGGACTAGACGCTTGTAACTTCAAAACCTTCAATCGCCCTACCCTGTCCCACCTACGGTGAAGACCATAAACACCTTCGATGGAATGATAAAGGCGAACTCCTGGTACAGAATCAGGTGGTCCCTGGGACCCACATGACGGATTTAGTGAATGACCTGATGCGTCAACACAGGTCGCACACGGATCCTCGAGGATGGGAGGTCTTCGCTCAAGGCTTGAAAGACATGCATGTACCACAGGAATTGATGGGGAACCCCCAGCGCTGGGCCTGGATGCAGCGGACCCAGCAATCGCCGAGTGGCCCACTACCTTCTTGGGAAGCCGAACGGGAACCGGAGTCACCCCCAAAACACCACCACAACGGGCACCTAATTTTCAGGTCTTTAGAAAACCACCCTTGATCAAGACACCCCACATTTCCAGAGCCGTGACACGTATCAAGTCACCGCGACGAACACGACGCCGGACAGAACCGCCCAAGGCCTGGAACACCTATTAAAACCAACAGCAGCAGCAGCAGGACAACTCAGTCGCCATGTTTTACCTCACCCTACCCAGTAACAGTTCGCTGGATGTGTTTCCTGACAACACCTTGGCTAAGTACGTCACCCAGTTACCGCAATCGTTGCATTTACCTGGACGATGGGAATGTGGCCTCGTGGATATCCAATATCCTTACTCGTGGTACAACGTGCGAGCCAATGAAGTGTGGTACGAAGTGACCTACGAAGGCAAAAACTCCCGACTCACCCTCCCCGAAGGCCAATACGATATGCCCAAGGAGTTCATGCAGGGGCTGACAAGACTGTTGCATTATAAGGCTCTACGGGAGGTCAGGAATGTTTTAAAACCCATCAAATCCTTTCCCTTCAAGAATCACGTGGACTTCGATTACAACGCACACAACGACAAGGCACAGATCCTCCTCACCGCCAACGTGAGTGTCGTACTGAGTCCTATCCTACAGCAAATGCTGGGTCTCGCTCACGCGATCTACACGGGTCCATCCGAGGACCATGGCCAGACCCCGATGGATATGAAGTCGGGTATGTACGGACCACATCGTGGGCGATATCAGCATACCTCTGTTACGGGTGGTCCCCATTAAAAAGACGTATGGAGATCAAGTCACCCACAGTTTCATCCACATGGTCTACCAATCCGTACGACAAACCGACATCAACACTATCACGGTGGATAGAAGAGATGACACGGGACGACTGGTGGCATTCGAAAGAGGAAAAGTGGTGCTGACACTTCATTTTCGACAAGCACGTGCTCCCCACTTTGTATAATGAAGGTCCCTTACGAGTGCGATGCACGCAGCTATATGGACTATTATGCCCAACAGGCCGGGGGTGGCCTTCCCGTCTTTAGTGGTGCACGCATGCAACGAGGACATGGGCTGGGGAACATACTCGGCAGCATCGTCAAAACGTTCCTGCCCTTGGTGACGCGTGGAGTGAAAGCGATCGGCAAACAAGCGGTACGCAGTGGACTGCAAGTGGCCGGTAATGTCTTGGGGGGTACGACCCCCAAAGAAGCACTGAAACGGCGGGCCAAAGAAGCGGGAGGCGTCTTGGTGACCAAAGCACAACGCACCGTAGGGAATAAAAGACCTGCACCACCGAGACCACACACCAGTCGACGACCGACCCAGCGACGACGCACATCGAAGACCCAGGATATCTTTACTTAACCATGTCCTTAATCCACGCAGTCCTGCCACTCCACCAACAGTGAATTTGATTTGTGGACCGTGCCGCCCACACACAGACCAGTGCCGAACAAGGATTATGGGTGGAGCATCCCCCGCTCTCCAGCATCAACGAAGCGGGGCCCATCGAGTTCACCATCAGCAATGCGGATACGGCCTATGTGGATTTAGCCCATACATACTTGTATGTGAAAGCCAAGGTCGTCAATGGGGATGGCCCCAGAATCATCCAAGCTGCAACGGTGGGTCCGACGAATCTCTGGCTGCACTCGATGTTTCAACAGGTGGATATTTTTCTCAGCGACAAACTCATCAGTGACTGGACCAACACGTACCTCTATCGAGCCTACATCGAGACACTGTTGTCGTATGGACGAGAGGCTAAAGAATGTCAGCTGACAGCCGCTTTATTCTACCAAGACACAGCCGAGCACATGGACATGGTGGACAATGAAGGATATAACAAACGGAAGGCTTTTACTGGGAACGGCGCCTCGGTGGATCTCATGGGTCGACTGCACGCAGACATTTTCATGCAAGACCGGTACCTCTTGAACAAGATCCCCATCAAAATCCGACTGATACGGGCGCCTCCGACCTTCCCCTTGATGGCCACTAACGTAGAGGGGCATGTAGTTGACTATAAGATTGTCATCGAAGACGCAGCCCTGTATGTCCGAAAAGTTAAACCGAATCCAACCGTTCAATTGGGACACATGAAAGCCTTGGAAACAAAACCAGCCCAGTACCCTATCCGACGTGTACAAGCCAAAGTGTTCTCTGTGCCTGCTGGAAATATGAACGCCAACAAAGAAAACCTGTTCCAAAAAACCCAAGCGATTGATCCTGGCCTGTGTGGAAAATACCAGTTTCAGCGGAGCCTACCCAGAGAACCCGTTTGACGTTAAACATTTCGGCATCAATTTTGTGGCCCTGCATGTGGACGGACAACAGGTCCCAGCCACGGCCTTAACACCGAACTTTGGGCGCAGGAATTTCATTCGAGCCTATCAGAGCCTGTTTACAGCCACCGGTCAAATCAACCAGGACGAAGGGAATATGATCAGTCGGGAGAACTACGCGAACGGATACACGTTCTGTTTCGATCTGACCCCCACCTTAGAGAACGACCATCAGCTGGCCCTCGCCAAGCAAGGCAATTTCCGGTTGGAAATCCACTTTGCACGAGCCCTCGGGACCACCGTCAATGTGATCTGCTACGCCGATTTGACAACATCATTCAAGTTCTCAACACGGACCCGATGGATCGGCCCGGTGAACATTGGGTGGCCGTGTACTTGACAGAACAGCAGGGCGAATACTTTGACCCGTACGGCCTGCCACCCCTCCATCCCAATTTAACAGACTTCATGGATCAAGGCACAGAGACGTGGTGTTGGAACAGTGAAACGTTGCAAAGCCTGACCAGTAGCGTGTGCGGACAATATTGCTTGTTTTACCTGTAACATCGATGCCGGGGAAGAACCTTATCTACCATCGTACAGATGTTTGACGAGTACCCCAAGGCCGAGGACCGCGATGTACTCGTATATGACTGGGCCGCCCATCATTTCAATGTACAAGCCCCGTTCTGGGCTTAAGTTCTTTCAATGTACAAGCCCCCTGTTCTGGACTTAAGTTTACAAGCCCCCTGTTCTGGGCTTCAGTTCTTTCAATGTACAAGCCCCTGTTCTGGGCTTCAGTTTCATCTTGGTATGTGCTTTAGAATAGGTTTACCAGAAGACTATTCTGTGAAGTCATGTGACGCAGTCAGTATGTCGGCACCTCTACCCACTTCCCTTATATGTGTTGTAATTCTCACGTTGTTGTTACTGAATAAAAAACAAAATGAGATCTCACCAAAAAAAACCTGTCTTGTGTGTTTTCTATATGATCATAATGCATGAAGGGATTCGGTCAAACTGGCCTTGAATACCGTATTAGCCAATCAGTTGCCTAGGATGGGGCCAAAGCTAATTCATCCATGTCCAGAAAACATTACCCGGATGTACAAGAACCCGGATGTAGGCGCGGACGTAAGTGAAAGCATCCTAGTACCCGGATGTAGGCGCAGACGTGAGCGAAATTCTAGTACCCGTCCATTGGTTCTTTTATCGATCGTTCATTGGCTCTTTTTCTCGACCGCTGATTGGTCCAAATGGAACTGCCCATCCTTCCCAAGTTAATTTACAATCCCCTTTTTGTGTTCAAGCTCTGTATATCGATCCCGCAACATTGTTGCCGAACATTTCCGAAAGGGAGACCTTTGACTTTTTGACCTGGATGTGACCTTTGACACGACATTTATCCGCGCACTGCCGGTGATGACGCGCGCGCGCGCTGCGGCCGGAGTAACCCGCGCGCGCGCTGCGGCCCGGGGCGGGCCGGGGCCGGGGAAAACCCGGATGTGGAAGAGGTCCCGGATGTTGAGAAGCTCCCGGATGTTGAAGAGGTCCCGGATGTTCTAGTACATGCATTCCATACGAAAATTAGAACTCTTCTGTGTTCGGAAGTCATTCTGAAAACCGAAAGTGACGTCACACACCACCCACAAAACCACGTGACCTGCGCAGCAGAATGTTGAACACGAACGACACACAAGTCCAGGCGGATGCCCCCTCACATAGGCTTCACATTGATACCTCACTCGATCCAATCGGCGCACTAGTGGCCCACCTCGCCCCCAACACGTCTATGTCCATACGCTTTTCCCAGAATTCCCTGTCTGCGCATGCCCATGCCCATCAGATGCCCCTTCACGAATGCTTTACATTGATACCTCACTCCACCCAATCGGTCCACTAGCGGTCCCTACAGATTGCCGAACATTCTCATGAAAACCCACGGTTTTGGGACTACTTTCAGTCCACGGAGGCAGACCGTATCACAGCCAGACCGCATCACCGCGGAGGAATCCATTCCCCCAAGGGAAGTGACGTCATATACTTACGCAAAACACTCCTGCGCACACCTCATCACCTCCTCATTTCTGCGCACACCACTTTCTCGCGCATGCGCAGTGACGAGCCACAGGCTCGAAATAGCCTTTGGTTACTACTAACAGCAACAACAGTACTGCACATGATGAATACTTGAGTACCCCCGTATAGAGTGAATGCTTTCCGAACCCATATGCTTTTATGGCCAAGAAACGATCAACAGGAATGCAGCCAACAATGATTATTGGTCCTCAAATATATATACCCGTATATCACTGACAAATTATCAGTCTTATGATGGTACATTATAACTCCTTAGAAAGTTCAAAGCAGGTCCAATATCGCTCTATTCAAGAGTCCACTACAACTGGTTGATCATTATAAGCTGAAGAGAGAGTCGCTTTGACTGTCAGTAAGAGGTATGTTGAAAACATCGCGACAGCAATTCGATGTAAAGGGTCGACATCTCGGCCCTTAACATCAAAGGCCGTCAGGTCGACTCTTAACATCATACTGGATGAAATATCGACAGGGTCGACCCGGTTCCAATGACACTCCTGCGCACACCTCCTCATGACCTCCTCATTTCTGCGCACACCCACACCCCTGGGTCAAAATGTTATTAGGTTATTATCGTCATCATACAGTACGTCCATTCGTCTATCCGTCCGACTCCGTTTTCTCGTTACATGTACCACCATATCTGAAGACTAAATATGCCTGTGGACACCAAACTTACATCACACAAGCATGTGATCACATAATAGAAGCTTTTCCTTCAAATGGGAGATTGGTGTACTTTTCTGAAGGTTAGTTGAACGTGTTTCGCGTTCACAAGCATACCATTTATCTATATTATGACTTCAATGATCATTGAAAATAGGCCAAGTTTATCCACGAATGAAATGACCTGGAGGCTCTCATACGGTAACTGAATGTCAAAAGTCACGATATCTACATCTACAATTAAGGACCATCATGTCGATCATTAAAATTGCACATGCAAAGTGTCAAAATAAGAATAATTGCGATGTTCAGGGGAACCCAAATGGAAAATTAAAACTTATGGTAGAGAGCTATGTTGTTGCCATTTTTTCTGAAATTTAAAAAAAAAATATATTTCATGAAAATATTCGAACTGGCTGCTGAGATATAGTACTTCAAAGAATTTGGATCTAGTACAATTTTGGTATAAATAAGCTTTTGATGTCACGCAGTGAAACAGAAACATGAGTAGTGTGACTGGATCTAGTACAATTGTGGTATAAATAAGCTTTTGATGTCACGCAGTGAAACAGAAACATGAGTAGTGTCATGTGACTAACGTCACAGGACTACGAACTAGGGGAGATTGGGGTACACTGAGACAATTTTCGTCTTTTTGCAAAAATCTCTGTTATTATTGTGATGTAGTGTAGCCTTCTATGCTCTCGTTATAACTTATATTTAGTATGACAGTCATGCAAAAAATTCTGAAATATCTCTTATACTTTTCTCCAGAATGCGTTTTTAAAAACGTAAAAAAATGTGTCCCAGTTTGTCACAGTATGGGGGTGCGATGGGTGTATCAAAATACATGTTATATCAAGTATATACTGATATGTTTCATAGGAGTTTAGAAGATTCAACAGCGATGGTTAAGTTAGTTGCTATTTCAGAACCCCTTATTCAAGTAAAATATTTCCCAGGGGCCAAATTTGAGGAAAAAAATATTTTGTATGATTTTCATTCCAACGAAAGCAATTGACTTTGAAAGTGTCAGTAAAACTCATCAAATCTGATAGGGTTAGGAATTAATATAATCTAGGAAACAAAATAATGCATTTTGATACCATTTTAGGGTCAAAGTAAATTTCACCATTTGATTACTATATTTGTCCCAGTGTGCCCCAGAAAAAGTGTGCATGATATTTTCCATTTTATGAAAAAAAAACAACAACTAATACATACATCTGAGATAATAAATCTTTTTAATTTAAATTGTACCTTTGTCCATCCTTTCTCAGTAGTAACAAAACAGCAATGAAGTACTGCTGAAAACTTGGTATAACAAAATATCATCCTTAGTCCTCAGAATTTACTTGGACTGCTCAAAAACAGTTTTTTTTTGCTCGCAATTTTTTTACCAATGATAGTTTTTATATGTAATCAATATAGGTGTTGTATGGGGGTGGTAGCTTTCTGCTGATAATATTGTAATGTGTTTCCTGTACTTAACAAAGGAGCTAAACGGCTTGTCCCACTATGCTCCATGTCCCACTGTACCCCAATCTCCCTATAGGGTGAGAAAGATGACTTGGGGGTCCAAGCGTAATGTTGAAGCGTAATTTTTTTAGGTCACGTAAGTAGGTCAAATTTTCATCAAAAGTAGCTCAGCTCAAAACTTGCTGATAACAGTCCCCTATAAATGCACGTTCATGCCAAAATTCAAGGTTCTAATGTCAACGGTTCTCGCCAAAGAGAGTTTTTAATGAAAATGAGGGGGCGGCGGGGGAGGGTTAATGTCACACTCAATGTTATTCCCTCATACGGTGACAGCCAGTTTGAATAGAGGAGGAAGCCGGAGTACCCGGAGAGAACCACCGCCCCTCGGCAAGTAACTGGCAAACTTTCATACATGTAACATCTCTTCATATTTCAAGTTAAATACTACACCTAAGTTCCGAGAACATGAAGAGTTTGGCTTGGTTATGCGAAGATGACATGTGCCAGTTCAGGGGTATGAGACTAGCGATCACCAGCGAAGCGCCTGACCACTCGGACACCGAGGGTCCCTTTAATAAATATGAATATTCAGTAATTAGAATTATATAACCTGCAAAAATTTCAAAATAAAGTCCTTAGTAACTGGTTGCTATGGTCCAAAACCCAAGTCATATAGTTTGCATAATGCTATAAATAATCAGTATCATAAATTTGAAAGAAATTGTGAATGTACCGGCATAAATGTAGCTCATTATCAGGAGTTCATTTAGTGACATTACAAAATTTCATTTGCGTAACTTCACTGAATATCAGATTAATAATTCAAACTCCAATATCTCAGCAAATGTTTGGAGTTTCTACCTCGGTAAACGGCATCTTACTCAGAATTGTGAGTACGTTCTTCCTCTAGAATTGACCATAGACCATCTGGGTTTCCCTTTAAGGGCCGTTATATCGGGATTATAACGTCGCCTTGCGTTCATGCCAAAAATCAAGGTTCTTATGTCAAAGGTTCTCCTTATTTTGCCGACGAAAGGATTCGGATGGACTGACTGACTGACTGACTCACTCATTATCGGACAATTTGCAAATGAGAGCCTACTTCGTAGGAATAAAATCCAACGTGCATGTCAAATAATATAACTGATAAAGATTTTGTAAGATAACCATCCTCGCTAATCAGGCCTATTACCGTACCGGTACGTTGATTTCTCCAGGCAGAGATGTGATTACGGGTGCAGACCTTGTTTGACAGGACGGAGATAACAAGCTTTGTTTCTGTACAGACTTTGTCCTTCTGAACGACCTATTATATCATCTCTTTGCTTGTCTGTATTGTTTTTTCGTGTATAAGAGTTTTCTCCATTGACTACACGAACATTTGAACATCGCATCGTCAGCAATAATTTCTAGAAATATCACAAACATGGATTCGTTTGGAGGTCTACGTCTATTTGCCTTATTCGTTGTTTGTGGTATTTGTGCAACTAAAGTTCCATTTATGCACCAGTTTTTTCAGGACACGGTGAGTTAACCAACCTATTGAGCGATAATATCTAGGTCTACTTAATATTCTTTAGTTTCTGCTGGTTGTGATGATATATTGATCCTGTATGGCGATTAGGTGGGTGACCGTTTTCCTAGCTCGAAATACGAGAAGCTCGTACTATCTCTTCCCGGAGCGCTTATACCGAACCAAAAGTGGTCCAGTAATGACTTGCATCAATCTGTTTGGCCCATGTACGAGTGAACCGGAGGAATAAGGCTTACACAATAGGGCCACAGCGGCAATTAGATCGGCTGGGTTGAAGGAGTATTTCAACCACCTCACTGGGGCATAATAATATACTCAGCCACCAGTCAGATATTTAGACAGGATTTCCGACCAGGCAGCACACAACCGGAAGTGACATCATATTTAGTAAAATCGATGTTTGTCGAACATTCTGATTACATTTCAATTATGCATAATACATCTGTTGACCTAGCGTTAAAAAGAATGAGATAGAGATTATTTTTCCCGCTTGTTTGGGCAGAGCATATATAATTCGCTTATGTGCAAAACTGAAGGAGTTGTTCGGTCGGATTCAAACTGAACCGTGTGGGGGCGGGTTTTTGTCCCCCGCCGCAACGCGGCCGGGGACTTTAAAATGGTTCTTGCTTCTATGTGTCCGTTCATGCACGGACATGTCCGTGCAAATACGTAAGCAATAACTTCTAAATGCTTTGTCGGATTCCTCCGAAATTTGGCATCTGCATTCTTTGCGAGAAGACGTCTCTTGGTATTACGTTTCAGCAAGATCCGCCTGTAGGTGGCGCCACTGGGGTCTTGCTTCTATGTGTCCGTCATGCACGGACATGTCCGTGCAAATACTTCGTAAGCAATAACTTCTAAATACTTAGTCGGATTCCTCCGAAATTTGGCATCTGCATTCTTTGCGACAAGACGTCTCTTGGTATTACGTTTCAGCAAGATCCGCCTGTAGGTGGCGCCACTGGGTCTTGTTCCAATCTTTAGTGCATGTCCGTGCAAATACTTCGTAAGCAATATCTCCTAAATGCTTTGTCGGATTCCTCCGAAATTTGGCATCTGCATTCTTTGCGACAAGACGTCTGTTGGTATTACGTTTCAGCAAGATCCGCCTGTAGGTGGCGCCACTGGGTCTTGTTCCAATCTTTAGTGCATGTCCGTGGATGTTCGTGCAAATGCTTCATAAGCGATAACTCCTAAATGCTTTGTCGGATTCCTCCGAAATTTGGCATCTGCATTCTTTGCGACAAGACGTCTGTTGGTATTACGTTTCAGCAAGATCCGCCTGTAGGTGGCGCCACTGGGTCTTGTTCCAATATTTAGTGCATGTCCGTGCAAACACTGCGTAAGCGATAACTCCGAAATGCTTTGTCGGATTCCTCCGAAATTTGGCATCTGCATTCTTTGCGACAAGACGTCGCTGGTATTACGTTTCAGCAAGATCCGCCTGTAGGTGGTGCCACTGGGTCTTGTTCCAATCTTTAATGCATGTCCGTTCATGTTTGTTCATATCCTTCGCGAGCGATAACTTTCGAACAATTTGTCGGATTTCTTCGAAATTTGGTAAATGCATTCCCTGCGACAAAACACCGTTGGTGATGCGTTTCAGCAAAATCCACCCGGAGGTGGCGCCACTAGAGTTCATTCCAGTATTCCATGCTGCAAGTGATAACTTAGAAACATTTGGTCGAATTTCTTTGAAATATCCTACATATGTACCTTTCTGGGTAACATGAGAAACGTTGCGGCTCATCGGATTCTTCTCAAATTTGGCATGCATTTACCATGCCAGGAGCTGTTGCTTGGGATTGCCTTTCGCTCACTTGCACTCACAGGTGGCGCCACCTGGTGGCAACATCACAAATTCGTTTCTGGGTAATAACTTGAGAACTGATCATCGGATTCTTCTCAAATTTTGTATGAATGTACCGTGACATAAGATGTCGCTTGACAATGCATTTCACTGACTTGCGCCTAGAGGTGGCGTCACCTGGTGTCAAAATCTAAATTTGGTTTCTGGGCAATAACTTGAGGACCCTCATCGGATTCTTCTCAAATTTGGTATGCAGATGTCCCCACGATACCATGTTCCTTGGGATTGTATTTTTCCCGCTTCTGCCTACAGGTGGCGTCTCCTGGTGGAAAAATTTGTTTCCGGGCAATAATTTGGCAACTGCTCATCAGATTATTCTCAAATTTTGTATTCATATGTGACCCGCCCCAAATAACATGAACACCGGTGGGCATCTAGTACCGGCAATAACTTGAGGACCCCTCTTCAGAGTCTCAAAGTTCATATGCCGATACCATGACATGAGATGTCATTTGGGATTGTGTTTTGCCTGCTTGCACCTTCAGGTGGTGACTCCTTGTGGCAAAGTCTAAATTTGGTTTCTGGGCAATAGGTTGAGGATGCCTTCATATTCTTGTCAAATTTAGTTTGCAGATAATATGCCATGAGTTGTCTCTTGGGGTTGCATTTCGGTTACATAATTTTCATGCTACATGGTAAAGAAAATATATTACAGTAGCAATCAACATTCAGTCAGCCATTCGGAGTTGATCTCAAACCTGGGAAGGTGGAAAGACCCCTCTGCTTCTTACGCCTGTGAAGTAGCTGTTGCCATCCTCATGAATATCTTCTGAAACCGACAGCGCTTATAAATATTGCTGCCATTTTGGCGGGGGACCTAGCATCCTCTGGCTGCTTGTTCTCCATACGTCATAGCCACGTCGTAAAGGTCATCTTCCGCTATTGGTGGCAGGATCATAGTGGAGTGAGCCTGTGAAAAGGAGCATGCGCTGTGAGGAGGTTGTGCACCGAGAGGGAGACCAACCTTCCCACGGCGCATGCTCCATTTCACAGGGTCAATCCATTTTACCCCCAATCTTAATATATTAATATCCTATCAATGCTCCTCAATCGTACATGTCGCTGTATAGGATCTTACGTATTTCAATTGAATTTGGTGTTCTGCGCGCCCATACCATGGATATTTAACAGCATTATGACATCATGGTCGCATCTGGATTCATCCTTTTGCAGTCGTGGAGGGGAGATAGGTTCACTGAGTCCATTTACCCCAATGTTCACACCAAAGATCAGTCCATGTATCTACCCCGTAGTATGGTGCCACAATGTCGGAACCGCGGCAACATGAAAAGACTCGCCGCCAGCGAGCCGGCTAGTTCGGCTGAGCCAACCAACAATTCTTTGGCATCAATGTTCCCTTCAAATTACTATGAAGCGTACTCGGGATTGGTTAACACGCGAGTTACTGCAAGCCTGTTAGATCCTACAAGCGACAATATCCAAATGCGGAGCAGACAGGATTTAATTTTAATTAGATTGTTTTACCCCTCTCCCCAATGGAGGAAGGTAACCTTTACGACGTTTCTATGACGTATATGAGAAAACCCACGCACACACGTTTCAGTTTCAATCCGATCGAACAACTTGTTCGCTTTTGCACATGAGCGAACTACTTTTCATTTGGGGGAAATAATCTCCAGGTCATTCTTTTTAACGCTGTGCCAACAGGGGTATTATGCAGAATTGAAAAGTAATAGGAACGTTCGACAGACATCAATTTTACAATAGGTCATAAGTCTATGCCATCATCGCAAGTCATGATCTACACCACGAGAGCTTCAAGATGAGACCCTACACGCCATATCTGGATATCGCTCAAATTTGCCCCCTAAATTGCCCACTTTCTCTACTACTCTTCGAATGGGCAAGCGTACCCATACTTATATTTCAGCTTCAGATCAATTGCATAAAAATGAATGTGTGATTGATCAAATTCCTCCCTAGGCTATTTCGGTATATTCAAGGAATTTATAGGGAGGATTATCTCTCGTAATAAAAATATGACATATTAACTCCCTCTGTACCAGTATTTTTGACAGTTCCAAGCTGGTACTAAAGCTGACATGGATATGAATGACGCCTAAATAGACATATATGTTCAAAGACGATACTCCAAGCTTTCCGAAAAGATGTAATATGATGGAAATATTTGTATAAAAAATACCCATGTTCACATGCCAGTGACAGGCGATCGTTGAACTTTTATCTATCGGTAGACTTCTACCGATACGGTAGAGAGAGGGTTAAAACAAAATCAAACTTGATTCGTTGAAATTATCACACTTCCTAATATATTGTGTGAAAATGTAATCTTGGTTTGAGGTGTTACAAGAGAAAATATTTTCTGGAAATGCCTCAAAATATACCAGGAGGGCAACTTTTGATCAATCATACATTATTTGTTATGCCGTTAACGTCTTCATTTTTTTCAGACTGATATTTCAGTTTGTATACGTGAAGAAAAATATGATTTTGAAGGTTTTTGATGGAGAAAAACTCAGCTTAAATATCGTCACACACAAAGGAGTTTTTCCCCTTTTAATGTGGCATATCTCATAATTGAATTGATGCTCTGGGCGTATGTTATTATTGGATTGTTGTTTGCAAATTATTTATCGTGTCTTTGACAGGACAAACCCAAATCTATGCGATTGGAAACCTTCTCGTGGGATAACTGTGGATTTAAAGGTGACATAATCCAGCCCGTCAACTTCTCACTGTCTCCAGATCCCATTGTATTGCCCGGACAGGTGAACATTAGCTTTGCCACGAGATATCTGGATAACTTTGGTTCTCCTTTGAAGGTGAGCAAAACCACACTCAGACAGGCCTAACAATGCCACAGGTTCTCTCGAACAATGCCACTCTTCACGTTTTATTCATATATGTTGTCTAAAAGTCTGGTTATGAACTTTTTAACAAGTAGGATCGTCGTCCTGTAACAGAGAAGGTGAGTTGTAGGCCTATACGTTGAAAAATATATGGGCGTTTCCGAATTAATTTACGTCGACCAAGTCCGATCATTAGATTAGTTTTTTTTTTTCATCTTGAATAAAAAGGCTAGGCCCAACGCATCGTCCAAGTTTCAGAACACGTTATAAATCCAAAATGGCCACCAAGACTGTTGATCAATCAACTTTCCATGCGTAAAAAATTATAAAGAAGGTTACAATGATCCCATTTACTAGATGAAGTTTCCACTCGATGTCTAATCTGGCGGAATAATACCAGTATCTGAATGTATGCAATCAACCTGTTCATATACGACACAGTTGCCAAAGACTGAAGACATCGTTTGACTTTATTTAGTCGATCATTCAATGCTGTTTTACAAAATCACCAATGCATTGTGATATTATGATGGAATTGTGTTTATTGAATGGTAATTTAACCCTACCAGGCCTGGGCGAATTGGAGCTTGTCACAGTAACGTCATCGCCATTTTCCGCCTATTTTTGGACCGATTTTTCGAATTTTTACTTTTTTCGATATTTTCTCTCAAAAACTAATTAATATGATAGAGAATAATTCAATGCGACAAAATGCAAAAAAAATGAACAGAAAAAGACGGGAAAAAATCTCGTGGCCGCCATTTTTAGTTTCCTCATGGATCTTTGCACCGAGGAGTAAGCAAATAGTCTCACAATGACGCCACAAAGTTTCAGCTCCCTTGTTCTATATTCGTTCACGAGCTGCACCGAAAAATTTGGTACAGGAGCGGGGCATTCATTATTCCTCTGTAGCAGGCCAAATGAGTTTAAGCTACACGCATAGGCTATTTAGCAGGAGACTGAAGTTCCACATCAGACGATCAGCTCTGTTTAAAGTTCCAATACCCGTCGATATCTGCCAAAACCCCCAAACGCTACATCAGTGCTCAAGTGTGCCTGGTTCAGGGGTGCTCTCTTCGCAACCATGTTAGTTGGGTTCCTCTCTCAGTTTCCGCTTTCACTGGTCGATTCTCATTAAATATTACAGGGTGAGTGCGTGAATAAAATTTAACGTCGCTTTCAATAATATTTCAGCTATATCGCGACAAACCAACTAAGCACCACCCAGCCAAGTTGCGTTCCTGCTACTTCAAAGAAGAAATCTTTTGAAGCAGAGTAATAGGTAAAGGCTAAATTGGGTCTCTTTTATGCAAATTTGTGGGACAAGTGTGGGGCTCTCGACCAATCAGAAGCGAGCATTTCAAATCCGTCACAGAGCTCTCGTCCAATCAGAAGCGAGTATTTCAAATTGACCAAAAGGCTACCTCCAGCACAGGAGAGTTCCAATTTTTCCAGGTCAAAAATAGTTCCATGTATTCATCCGCGGTGATGCGGTTTTGGTGGTGATGCGGTCTCGGGAAAAGCTTCCGCGGAGAAAAAGTAGTCCCTAGATAAAATGGTCCGATGGGGTCGAGTGAGGTATCAAAGTGAAGCTTAGGTGAAGGGGCATCTAATGGGTTGGGTGTAGGGTTGAAATATCGGCCTTCTGCGCATGCGCGGTGGCCGAAGGGTATGAAAATAGCCTTTTTGGAGCTAGGGGAGCCCCTAGTGGACCGATGGGGTCGAGTGAGGTATCAATGTGAAGCATACATGAAGGGGCATCTAATGGACTGGGTGTGGGGTTGAAATAGCGGCCTTCTGCGCATGCGCGGTGGCCGAAGGGTATGAAAATAGCCTTTTTGGAGCTAGGGGAGCCCCTAATGGTCCAATGGAGTTCTATGAGGTATCAAAGTGAAGCCTAGGTGAAGGGGTATTTTATGGCTGGGTGGGTGCATGTAAAATTTTTCCTGAAAAAAAAAAAAACGGAAAACGGACTTTATCGAAAAACCTGGGAAAATGCCTATATGGGGTATGAGGGGTATATAGGTCGCCGGGCTTAACGGGGCTTGTCTATCAATAGAGTTATCTCCCCCTAGTTCCAGGGTGGGTGTATGTAAAAAAATTCCTGAAAAAATACGGAATACGGACTTTATCCTAAATTACGCGAAAATGCCTATATGGGGTATGGGAGGTATAGGACCATCCTGGGAAACCTACTTATCGACATTTGCGGTATAGGTTGTGGGGTCGCGTTTTACTCGTCTCATCATTTAGAACATGATAGGAAGTGTCCCCGTGCGAATCGGTGAAATTTTTGAAAAAAGTCACCGAACCCCATATAGTCCTATACTGAGGGTATAGGATCAATGTTTGTCCCCCTGGGAAACGTACTTCTATACATTTGCGGTAGGGTTGTGGGGTCCCGTTTTACTCGTCTCGTCATTTAGAACATGATAGGAAGTGTCCCCGTGCGAATCGGTGAAATTTTTGAAAAAAGTCACCGAGCCCCATATAGTCCCATACTGGGGTATAGGTTCAATGTTTATCCCCCTGGGAAACGTGCTTCTATACATTTGCGGTAGGGTTGTGGGGTCTCGTTTTACTCGTCTCGTCATTTAGAACACGATAGGAAGTGTTGCGGAGCGAATCGGTGAAATTTTTGAAAAAAGTCACCGAGGCCTGGGTAGGCCCATAGGCCTATACTGCATGGCTATGGGTGTATAGGCCCATACGGGGTGGACATGTTGGAGTCTAGGTGAGTCCCTAATGGTCCAATGGGGTCGAGTGAGGTCTTATTTTGAAGCTCTCGTGGAGGAGCACTTGACTACACTAATGGTTCGTCCGTGTTCAATAGTCTGCGCATGCGCAGTCTGGCCGTAGTATAGAAAACAGGCATTTTGGGTGCTATGTAGGGGTGTGTTTGGGTTAGAGATGAGCTAATCACGGTTCGAATGGGTCGTGTGAGGTGTCAAAGTGAAGCTTGTGTGGGGTAGAGTCAGAATGGTGTGTTTTTGAATGCATGTCGCGTTAATCTGCGCATGCGCAGTTGGTTGTAGTAAGTAAAGTGGCCATTTTGGGGCAGTGAAGGAAGGTTATTTGGGGTCGAGATGGGCTAATCACGGTTCGAATGCGTCCTGGAAGGTGTCATCTTGTAGTTCTCGGGGTGTACATTCCGATTTGAGGGATGTTCGCGTCATCTGTGACGTCATCGGTGACGTCATCGGTACGAGTAGTAGCGAAAGTGGACATTTTCGGGCAGTACATGAAGGTATTTGGGATCGAGATGGGCTATTCACGGTTCGAATGCGTCCTGGAAGGTGTCATCTTGTAGTTCTCGGGGTGTACATTCCGATTTGAGGGATGTCCGCGTCATCTGTGACGTCATCGGTGACGTCATCGGTACGAGTAGTAGCGAAAGTGGACATTTTCGGGCAGTACATGAAGGTATTTGGGATCGAGATGGGCTATTCACGGTTCGAATGCGTCCTCGAAGGTGTCATCTTGTGGTTCTCGGGGTGTACATTCCGATTTGAGGGATGTTCGCGTCATCTGTGACGTCATCGGTGACGTCATCGGTACGAGTAGTAGCGAAAGTGGCCATTTTCGGGCAGTACATGAAGGTATTTGGGGTCGAGATGGTGCGGTAGGAATATCATTCTGCGCATGCGCAGACGCAATGCGGAGCTCTCGTCCAATCAGAAGCGAGTATTTCAAATCCGTCACAGAGCTCTCAGCCAATCAGAAGCGAGTATTTTGACCCGGTGCATTATGGGCCATATCCAAGATGGCGGCACGTATGTTCAAGATGGCGGCACATCCGGTGTCGAAAACTGGCCATTTCGTCGGGATGTGGTCACCTAGTGTCGAAAACTGGTCCTTGTATGGGTCCTGCTAGACGTTTTGACGCCATGATATAGACCGGAGAGAGACAGAGAAAACAACAACAACAAGGATGACACATGAGAGAACAACAACAACAAGAAGTTTTTTCATATAGTTTATTCTCCCCAATGTTACATCATCCCCACGCTGGGGGAGTCGCGTTGGGTATATTTACAATTCAAGAAGATTCTTGTCCAATCAGAGGCCACCATTTGCATGTTTCATATTCGTTCCTGTATTCTTGTCCAATCAGAAGTCGCCATTTCAGAAAGTTCCATCTTCGGCCATGTTCGCTCTGAACCGTTTGTTCTAATCGTCATCGGGCAGGCCAGGATACCGTTGAGGCCACATATCCTCACATAGTTGTTTGTGCATTCTGAGTATCTATCAGTGCATGGGTGAACTCTTTCATCCGATGGGGATGGTGGTCAGTTTAACCACGAAGAACGTAACATTGGTCACCCTCTCCACTTGCCATTTTGTGTTGGGGCGTTGTTGTTGGGCCCATTCCAAACTATCCACGATGTCCAGTTCCTTCAGCATCGTCTCCAGTGACGCACGATGGATAATGGTGAAAGGCTGGTCAAACACCCGGGTATTATTGCTGGGATAAAAGTAACGGAGCTGGTCTGTCTCTTTATGGCGAAGAATGTATCCAAAAGTGAGATTTAACTTGAAGGCTGTATCTTGGTCGTTGAAGATGGCTTCCACGTAGCTACGTAGACGGATGTTTTCTTCCAACCGGAAATTATATAAGTCCAATATCGGGCGATGCCGATGAAAACAGTGTCGGATCATGTACCAATGGCGTCGATACATCTCACGCACTGGATGATCTTCGGATAAGAGATCGCTGGGAACATCCACCGCATCTTCCAGAAAAGGTTCGATGTTGTCAGGCGTATGACGCGAAACCGTAACGGTGGAGTCCGGCTGGATATCCAGGCTCTTCTGAACTGTGGGTACAGGCGGGCTCTCCGTCATCGCATCACCCGTGGCGTTCGTCTCCCCGGGCTTATCTTCACTGGGCCTGACCTTTTGCGGCTCCTCTTCAGTAGGAAGTTGTCACCCAAATCGTAGAGACGGGACATGAATCAAACGTTGGTGCCGTCTTAACTGACTGGGTCGTTTGAAGAGTTGACCACATTCATTACATTGTTCCGTCGCACCCTCGTGGAGTGAGCGTTCGTGGCGCAGTAAAGCATCTTCCCGATTAAATGACCGTGCGCAGGTTATACAAGTATACCGTGCACCGTTGTGGATGGAGGCCTCGTGGCGTCGTAATTTTTCTGGGCGAGTAAATGACTTCTGGCAAGTTGCGCAAGTGAACATCTTGGTGGTGGACAGAGTGTCTGATGAAACGGCAAGGCCGCTTCCCTTTTATAGCACGCTAGCTGTTGGTCTATTTTTAGCACACTCAGTTCAACTACCTACCGGATGTAGGCTGTTTCTAATCGTCATCGGGCAGGCCAGGATACCGTTGAGGAAACATATCCTCAGAAATAGTTGTTTGCGCATTCTGAGTATCTTTCAGTGCATGGGTGAATACTTTCAGCCGATGGAGGTGGTGGGTCAGTTTAACCACGAAGAACGTAACATTGGTGACCCTCTCCACTATCCATTTGGTGTTGGGACGCTGTTCATAGGCCCATTCCAAGGGATCCACAGTGTCCAGTTGGGCCAGCATCGTCTCTAGCGACGCCCGATTGGTGATTGTGAAAGGATGGTCGTACACTGGGTTGATGGCACTGGAATAGAAATAGCACAATTCACGCGTCATCTTATGGCATAAGATGTACCCAAATGCTACATTTAATGTGAAGGACGTAGGTTGGTCATTGAAGATGGCTTCCACGTAGCTGCGTAGACGGGCGAGGTCGGTCAGTCGGAAATTGTACAAGTCCAATATAGGGCGATGACGGTGGAAGCAGTGTCGGATCATGGACCAATGGCGTCGATATATCTCACTCACTGGATGATCTTCGGGTAAGAGATCGCTGAGAACATCCACCGCAATCCAGAAAATGTTCGTTGTTGTCAGGCGTATGACTGAAAACAGTAATGCTAGGAAGCGGCTGGATATCTGGGCTCTTCTGAGCTGTGGGTATAGGCGGGCTCTCCGTGATCGCATCACCAGTGGCATTCTTCTCCCCGGGTTCATCTTCAGTGGATCTGTCCCTCCTGGGTGCCTCTTTAGTGGAAATTTGGCCCTCATGCCATGGTGACGGACCATGAATCAAACGCTCATGCCGTTTTAACTGACTGGGTCGTCTGAAGAGTTGACCACATTCTTCGCATGGACGCTTAGGTGGCCCGTGAATTGAACGTTCATGGCGCTGTAAATGATCTGGGCGCTGAAACGACAGTGTAGGCCTACATATCGTACAGCTATACCGGGCGGTTCCATCGCGCTTGGTAGCCTCATGGCGGCGCAAGTCGTGCCGACGAGTGAACGATTTCGAGCACGTAGTACAAGTGAACATCTTGGTGGTTGACAGAGTGTCTGATGAAACGGTCAGGCCGTTTCCTTTTTATAGCAAGCTAGCTGTTGATCTATTTTTAGCACCATCAGTTCAACTTTGACGTCAGCGACAAGAACCCGGATGCAGGCGCGGACGTCATTGACAAGAGCTCGGATGTACAAGAACCCGGATGTACCCGGATGTGAATGTGTTTGTGTGTGTGTGCGTGCATGTGTGTGTGTACGTGTATGTGTGTGTATGTTCATGTGTGTCTGTGTGCATGTGTGCGTACGTGTGTGTGTGCGTGTGTGTGTGTGTGTGTGTGTGTGTGTGTACGCGTGTGTGTGTGTGTATACGTCTATGCGTGTGTTTATGCGTGTGTGTGTGTGTGTGTGTGTGTATGCGTTTGATGCGTGTGTGTGTGTGTGTGTGTGTATGCGTCTGTGTGTCTGTGTGCGTGTGTGCATGAGCCGAGTTCTAAGGGCCCCGGAGAGAGAACAACAACAACAAGGATGACACATGAGAGAGGACCAATACATATGGACACATGTTCATTCCTATATTTAAAGACTCTACCACCACCACCACCAACTCCACCAACCACAAGCCGCCGCCATCTTAAACCCACCTCCACCAACCACAAGTCGCCGCCATCTTAAACCCACCTCCACCAACCACAAGCCGCCGCCATCTTAAACCCACCTCCACCAACCACAAGCCGCCGCCATCTTAAACCCACCTCCACCAAC